>DWHP01003277.1:0-13556 GCA_018247895.1 Parnassius honrathi
ATATATATATACATTTTAATTTTTATCCAAAATTAAAGAACCGTGGTAGTGAGGTTACTCGAACCTGGGTTGGGTTGGGTTCGAACCCTGCCGTTACCAATAAAATGGTTATTTGCAATTTTAATTGCTGATTTACCATGTGCTCGGCGATGAAGGAAAACATCGTGAGGAAACCTGCATGTCTGAGAAAAAAGTATTTCGAAGACATGTGAAGGCCGCCAACATGCACTGGGGCAGCGCGGCGGACTTCCTTGCCTTAAAACCCTCTCAGAAATAAGAAGATAGGCCCATGCCCAGTGATGGGACAGTATATATAGGCTATAAATAATAACATAAACATGGTTGTACTTTTTCTGAGGCATTGGCAGTATGATTGTAAAAATTAATTTTTATTGTCATTTAATTTGATTTTTTAGTAACACTATTTATATTATATATAGTATTAGTATTAGCTTTCTGCATTGTACTCAATACAAACTTTAACTACGCCAAATGCCAATTCTCACACTCACTCCTCCGTGCGCCCAATATGCTTAACTGGGTTGACAAAGTTTTCCCTTCACGTATTAATACGTAGATAATATCTTTCATACAGCTGCGGTAGCTCAGGGACAGGTAAGTAATAAGAAATTACACAGCTATTTTGAGAGGGCTTTAGTTTACGGACAAGGAATTGTCCGCCGCGCTCCCCCAATGTATGTTTCCTCACGAAGTTTACCTTCACAGTCGAGTACATGAGAGTTCAACACATAAATTACAATAAGCACCGAAGAAATCGCAAAGTTAATGTTTTAAATTGCAACCACGATAATTGCAATAAGTCATGGTTATTACTATCAGAATAGAATATAAAAGAATAGAATATAGTAATAGATAAATCGAAATAGGACGAGTGATTCTCCACTGAAGTAGAATACAATTCTTTTATTTTGGCAAAGGTGCACAAAGTTCACTTGATCGTAAGTGGATGCTATGGCCCTAGACTACTAGTCAAATTTTTTTTAAATTTTATGTATTAAATTAGACTACTATTTATCCCCAATTACGAATCAAAATGCAGATTCGTTATCATCTCTGATGACTAAGATGGAATGCCTCTTTTCCAGTAAAACGAGATTCTTGTACCTTTACTCTTCGATCTTGTGACGTTGTGTGAAAAACTGTCCGTGTCAAGTACACATGCTGGTTTTAAGTAGCATTTACCAAGCCCTCTTCTTCAAACCAACATGACTTGCAGTAATCGCTCGGTTACTATCATAATATAAAATCGGAAGACCTTCGCACAAGGCATGTCAAGCGTGTGCTCCTGTCACGCCACGTACACGGTCGCCCATGCCTACAAAGAACCTATTAGGTAACTCGTTGCGAGCAGTCGACAACTTAATTAATTCCCCGCTGCGGGAAGAAAGTTCGCCTTCTAAAGGAATTTTATTACATCAGCTCTGAGGTGCGGTGTTATGTTGTCATGTTTCAGTTTTCTTGTGATGACTTATCAATTATTAGATGTTCTCATTACAAGAGCTGGTACTACCAAATGTAAGCTATCTATACTTGCACATTGTACTGAGTTGTCAGTCTCCTACTTAATTATCACATTGTTTAACATTTATCAATTCATCGCGCTATAGAATTTTTTCTTGTTCCAGGTACACTACTACACTAAAATATTATAAACACTTTGTGAATACTGCAGAATTTTCATAGCGTTCAGAGTTTAGGATAACAATTTGTTTTTTTTTCCAAAAAAAAATACTGACAATGATTAAAAGTTTATGTAATTGTAATAATTTTCCTTTATTTTATTTATAACTAAGTTTTTATATGCGTGTTTTTGTGTCATACTAGCAATCCACGATCTACGTATTTATGTAGCGTTGCTTAGATTTAGCAGAGGGCCGTGGTAGCTCACATGGTTAGCGCTCGCTGTAAATTTCACAGTACGCGAGCGACCCGGGTTTGATACCCGCCGGCAACAATGAAATTGTTAATTGTTATTTAAGTTCTGACTTACCACGAGCTCAGCGGTGAAGGAAATAGTCGTGAAGAAACCTGAATGTTTGAGAAACAAGAAAAAAATAATATTTGAAGACATATGAAGTTCGCCAACACGCATTGAGGTAGCGTGATAGACATTTCCTTGCCCTAAAACCCTCTCAGAGATTGGAGGATCATGTGCCAAGCAGTGGGACGTATATAGGTTGTAACTTTAACTTTACTTACATTTAAGATAATCAAGGAACGTTTAGAAAGCTTTCGTTTTTTCTAAAAAATCTTTAAGTTTTTCGGATTAAATATAGCCTAGATGCCTCCTGGTATCGCCTGGTGCTGCCTTTTCTGTTTCGAAAGTTTCATCACAATGGGGTCAGCCAATACGAAGATTAGTCTGTACAGATAAACGAACAAATAAAAAATCATTATTTATGTTTTAATAGCATGTCAGTAACACACTTAGGTTAACAAAAGTACAGTACAGTACCTACCCCCCAGCAATATTTTTGATGGTGCCGTGGCTACAGTGTATAGCAACAATAGATTAAACTATAAATAAAATTAAACTTATTAATTCAATACATTCAAAACATCGGTTCCTTATAAGACTGAAATATTATACTACTCAAATTCACAATCACACATCTCGTTTAGAAAACCACGCCATGCGTTACGTTTATTAAGTCAAACAAACCTCGAAGCTCAAACGTAATTATATTCAGTGCCATGACAACCATAATTAACCAACCCAGGAGTTCACAAAGTGTGCGTCGCGTATGGAGTTTGCAGGGGCGCCGCTCCTAAAACTCTATTTAACCGACTTCAAAAAATAAGAAGGTACTCGATACGATTGTATGTTATTTTTCGTTACCTGCGAACTTTTTTCTCGGTGCGCCGATTCTGATGATTCTTTTTTATTTGAAGGCTACTGCTTCTCATGTGGTCCCATATAAATTTAATCAAGATCTGACCAGTAGTTTTGAGTTATCCTTAATAATGCATATGAAATTGACTTCGAATTCCTGGATTATGTTCTCATTTTATTTATATGGAAGTCGGCTGTACAAAATTGTAATTTTACAAATTGTGTGACAATAGTCTCAATACTTAGTTGTTCCGATTCGGTAGAGTTAGATAACGGTCAAAAATGAATATCCAAGTTTATGTTCAAGAGCTGTAAGAATTTACAATCCTTTTGCAACATTCCACGTGGTAGGGCCACGCTGCGGCTATACTATGGGTGTGGCACGAATGGGTCGGCGCAACCGAGGGATTGACCAAAGCTGGTTAGAAAAATGCGAGCTTCTCCATCATTGTATTCAGTTCTTCACAGTACACATTCGCAGTAATGTTCATCCGGTTTGGTAAGAAGTTGTGATGATTCACATCAGCGCTAGACCACCAAACAGGGACCATCACTTTTCTAGGGGTATGTTTTCGTTTAGAGCATTGTTAGGTGTTGAACCAGGGTCGAACCATCGTACTGAGTGCTTGCAATTGTTAAAAAGAATCTATTTTTTGTCGCAAGTAACAATGTTGTTCAAAATTCCTACGCTTACGTGCCTGTTCAGCAGTGCAAAGCGCGTCTTGACGCTTATTTCGCGCTTTCGATCATTTAATTCATGGGGCACCGATTGTCAAGCTTTCTTACCTTGCCATATTGACGCAAACGGACTAATATTGTTTTGATCCTAACATCGACAGCTGCTTCTAAATTAACCGTTGACCGTAGTCATTAATGACCAAAGTTTTCAGACAACCACAGAGTTTATTTTCAGGTAGAAATTTTCAGAACGGAAGCGGGCAAACCAATAACATTAAATAAAAATAAGGTGGTGCGTTCGTTTGTATGTATGTAGTAGGTATTCGCTGTGTAAACGTCAATGGTTCGTACCGCTCGTGCCCCGTTGTTGCCACAACGGTACTAACATTCCACAACTACTCGAATTTTTAACGTATTCATGATGACAAAAAAGATTCAACTGCGATGAAAAAATAACTCTAACAAATAAACAAATTAATAATTTTGAAAAAATAATTTCATGTGTTTATAATAATACAATTAACTTGAAAATAAAATTCTTAATCAAACAAAAATTATTTTAGATTTGAAATGGCCAGTACGCAGAACGGCAATTTCATAAGTCAAGACATATTATTTTGACCGTATTATGTTGACCGTGAATTGAAAATGTTTGGGAACCCCTGAAATAATCAAATCAAAACATGTGAATAAACAAACGCTCAAAACAACTAATTATGCTGTCTAAACAAAACTCGGCGGGGACTGCTTCGCCAAGATAAGTAAAACATTGATTTTTGAAGAGTCTGCAATCATTTCGCCAGAAAATACCCTTTTGTAGATCAGAAAGCACGTAAAGCTGTTGGTCCTTCGCCTGATGCGTCTCAGGTCGTGAGGAATTACCGTCCCATAGATGGAAGGGAGGGAATAGTAGTAGTACCCCATGTATTTGTACATGTACTGTCCTGCTCAAATGGCTACTCTCCGTTGTACCTGGCCAACGTGACCGAAATCCAGTGCGGCGGGCATTATTACTACGTTATAAACCAAGTGATTAATTAGGGCACAATTTAAAATGCCCAGTCCCAATATGAACAATGACAAGTCGAATTGGGCTACGTAATTGAAACTGCTTTAAACTTCATTATTTATTATATTGTCAATCCAAAAATTTGATATAACCTAACCTAACCTTGTTAATCACTTTTAAGACAATAAATTAATGATGTACCAAATCTGGAATTAAGTATAAAAGTGTTAAAGAAGGGAAAAACAACTGTTTCAACAAAAAATACCTTTGATGAAAACCTTTATCCCAATTGTGTATTTAATTGTTAAATATGTAACGTCAAAGGAAAAACCTAAACTAACCTATCTTTTGATTACTCTGCCCAATAAATAACGAACTTTATTCATAAAGCACGGTCATTTTTATTTCAAAATAATATATAGCTTTTATAATATTGCTTACATATTTTGAATTTTAAAAACTATCTGGACATTACGAATAATGCCTTATTAATCGCTTTGTCCATAACATATGCACGACCCCAAATCAGACAAGAAATGCTAGAGTGCGCTCTCTGACCCGCTATGCTTATTCAGGTCAAAGAAAGTTGATACACTGGTACAATCTGTTACTGCCAGCGAATTTTGTATATTCATGTAAATTCTACAAAAGTAGGTTTTGAATTCAGTATCAGTGTAACTGTTCATATCACAATCTGGACAATAGAGGCGGCTATCGTGGTTAATATCAAATCGTTTCATTTTCCTTCGATGTTGTAACCTCATTGTGCTACAAGAACAGATCTGTCAGTATACGTGGGAACTGCACCACACAATGACTCAATGGCTGCAGCGTTGGCTGGAACCCATGTTGTTTTTGCTCGGTTCATCACATACGTAATGATACGTTTAATGTTGAATTGCATTCTCGTTCAAAACATATACTGTAATATTCCTTTACTTTACTTTTTCTGCCACCAGGGCGGCGCTACTAAGGAAAAAGGTAAAATGATGCGGAAAATGTTAAAGTTAAGGATTATTTTTAAAATATTAGTTATAATTTGTATTAATTAGATTAGAAATAGATAAACCAAACAACGGATACTGCTAAAAGTAAAAGTGTTAAAAATGTGCAAGAAAAAAATTAAAGCGAACCACCACCATGGTTTCGTGACGCACTCCAGAAAATGATAAATTTTTATTTAAAATTATTAGCCTACATTACAGTATTAAATCATTAACTATTCATACATTCTACACATATTTATACAAGTTTGTGAAAATATTTGACTATTTGTTACTCAATCATACTAAACGAACAAACGAGATTTATAGCATTCGACACACAGACCATGTCCTCAATTAACAAAGAAGAACGGACAGAAGACAGTGTAGTAACCGAGAAATAAGTTTTCTTTTTTTAATAGAATGGTATATGGAATAGGCTAAAAAACGATCTCACAATCCACCTGATGAACATTTATTAAGAATTAAACAATTAAGAATCAAAATGCAGATGCGTTGTCACCCCTAAAGGGTTGAGATGGAATGCCTCGTTTCCAGTATAATGTTTTCAGGTCCCTATACTGACCATATGCAATTTCTGTGAGGGCGTGGTCACACCCTGCTAGACCCGTCCATAATACAGCTGCAGCTTGACTCAACCACGTATAAATACTGATCAAAGATTTGTTGCTTACTGACTATTCCGAAAAATTTAAAGAATAAAAAGTAATTGTGAAGTGAACTAAACGAACTCTTCAGCAGTAAAATTAATTGACGCCGGTATGTTTACAAAGTAAGGTTGACAAACGAGCACAAGTATAGTACAAGGACCAAAAATAAAACGGTAGCGTTACAGGAAGCAGCAATGCTTATATGCGTGGCAGAGCCGTGCTGCTGCCGTATTGTGGTTGCAGCACGAGTGGGTCGGCTCAACCGGGGCAGGACCACGCTCTCGCAGAATACCAGCGTAAAATAGCAGCTTAATGCTGCTGTGTTTCGTATGGTGAGTGTAGAGATCCAGTGACCCTTTTTCACCGGAAACGAAGCATTCCATCTTAGTCCTCAGGGATGACAACGCATCTGCGTTTTGATTCTTAATTGAGGATAAATTTAGATGTGTATGGGTCACAGCATCCACTTAACATCAGGTGGACTGTGTGCTCGTTTGTCACCTTTATACTATAAAAAAAGTGTCAAAGGTGGAAGACGACTGGTGGTGCGATTGTCAATCCCAAAGCCAAGCGTTACAGTTAAGGCTAATCCTCCCCGCAACTGGAGAAGCTCTTGTTTTAAATTTATCAACCATTTATATAGTTAGTTAAACCAAACAAAATAAGTTTGTTAAATATGAACATTACCGTAATATATATTCTATTTACCATACCATTTTTCTATTATCTACTATTCTATTTACCATATCATTTTACCATAATATTTATTACATTTATTCAATAATTTCAGAGTCTCACCTGATGTTAAGTGGTTATAGGGTCCGAGTGCTATACAGTTATGCTAGAATTTTTTTATAGAATAACGGTGACAAACGAGCACATAGTCCACCTGGTTGTAAGTAGATGCTGTGTGTAGGATTTATCTTCGATTAAGAATCAAAATTCAGTTGCGTTGTCATCCTTTACGACTAAGATGGAATGCCTAGTTTCCAGTAAAACGGGTGTCCGTTTCTCTACACTCACTATACAAATAATAGCAGCATTAAGCTGCTATTTTACGCTAGTATTCCGTTAGAGCTTGGTCTTGTCCAATAGTTGACTTTTATGGTGAGGAATAAGGATTTTATAGAATCAAAAAAGAGAGACATAGCAGGAAATCCTATTGTTGGGGTAACTTTATTAAAGAAAAAATATATGTCGAACACGAAAGCGTCAACTCTTATGTCGACAAGCCGCCTCGTCTCGACACGGCTTTCATTTAATCATGTCTATCAATAACAAACCTTTTAAATTAGCTATTGTTTTTGTATTGGATTATAAGTACTATCCATTGTAAAGTAAAGTAAAGGAAAGTATACAGTATCAGCTGATGCACGTCCCACTACCGGGCACAGGTCTCCCCTCATTTCTAAACGCGTGTTGAGGAGTACGCGTTGTGCCCATACGAGTGTGATGTGTCCTATTGCCTTTTTAAAATTGTTGTGTTGGTAACACTAGACATGAGTACGTGTCGATCTTTGATGAGTATATAACGCTTAAGACATCGAAATCAAATAGAACTGGCAGTTCAACTATGTTATATTGCTATATGGGTCGGATTACTATAACCAAGCTTTTACCTACTATTTGGGTCATACATTTCGCAGTTTTAAAGTGTGCGAGAGGGATATTATTTGTGGAAGTAGGCAAGAAAATGTAGCATAGTAGAGTAATCTCTATAATACACGTTACTTGAAAGAAACCTTTTAGTTTTGTTTTCATTATAGAACAATTCAATAAAAATAACTACCTAACCAAATCAATTTTTCACTCATCACACAATAATTTCAATTTACTTTGCACTTGATAATGTTCTGTGTACCGTAGGAAACCCATCCAGTAGAATAACTGAATTGCTTGAATAAAATATTTTAAAATAAATCATTCACAGCCTCGCGAAGTGTTTGATTTAATTCCGTTTGCATTTCAATATTCTGTTCGCTGAAAATGTGTTAAAATATTTAATTTTACAAAAGTTTACTGGCTTGATTTTCTATTTTTTTAAATAGGATTGATTTTCGTAAAAAAAGGTATACTAATGTATCCTATTTTTAATCAATTTAAAAATTATAAACGATTGACAAGTTTCTCTCTGCAAAACAATGTTGTATTTTAATTAAAAAATAAATGAGGCCGAAGTTGTGCAGATTTTTGGCACTTCTTATGATAATAGTTACTTCATTATAATATGTTCATGGCAAGTTTACACACCCAACGCATCGGTTAGATGAAACTAAAATCATATAGCTTGAAGAACTGGCAACGCTCAGTTACATTATGTTATCATCTATAATATCTTTAAAACTGTGTTTAAATGAAAAAATAAAATAATCCCAAAATCTTTAACTTTATCTCTTTATTTTAACTCATTGAGTTATATGTACTACGTACTAGAGAAGCTATTCCAAATCCAAACAAAAAATGTGCACTACTCTGTATCCGCCACAGAAATCTAAATCTTATTATTTAGATTTCTATGGTATCCGCGCATGCGCGGAAAACAGCAGAGTCGCGCATGCGCAGTTGATATAAACGCTCGAAAATAATTTATTTTAAATTTATTCAGATTGTATTGTTAATCGAGTACATTTTCTTCAATTTTCGTTTATTTTGCATATGTGCTAATTTAATATAAAATTATTATTAGCGCCACTCCGCATTGCATTGAATATCGAAGACACAATAACAGGTGTACGGATTGCAGTACAGTTCAGTTGAACATAGTGAGTGTTCGGAATGCCATATCTAGTGCGCAGTACATATATATTGATGTTTCAACTCAATCTTATAGCTCTCGGACTGTTAGAAAAGTTCCCTATGTGTTTGACACGGGTGTCGGTAACTAGTTTATTTGCGTCATATTGAACATTATTTCTGTGGAATTAAAATGAAACATTAAAAAACAGAACGGTAACGTCTCGTGTTATACGATGTCCAACCTACAAACTCGGTGTAAACTCGAACTCAACGACAGATTTCAAGTCGTACTCACACAACAGGTTATTCAACAATGCGAGTCGTGTCGGTATGCGCACGCACACATCGACGCGGTACCAGACCGTACCAGCCGCGCACAGGGCTGCCTATTAACCACCGCTTTACACTGCTTGTTTACAAACCTTACAGTTTTTTTTTACATCAAGACACATTAATAATGAAATTCAACAACGACATTACCTGTGTCTAAATAAATTGATTACAGAAATATTATAAGACTTTTTAAACAACATTATTTTTGTTGTGGAAAATTATTTTATATTTTTTAACTTTAGTAAATTAACTTTCTATCGTTAACATTATTACGTAGTAAGTGAACAGCAGAGTCGGAAAGGGACGTCCTAGGCGAAAGTTTATCGACCAAATTGGCGATATATTGAAAGCGGGCCAAAGTTAGGAGTACCCTTAATCGACGAGCATGTATGCGTAGGTATATGGATGTGGAAGAGGCGAGAGAGGTGTGTCAGGATCGTGCCAATTGGAAGTCTGTAGTCTCTGCCTACCCCTCTGGGTGACAGGCGTGAGTGTTTTTGTTATATTATATGTAACTAATCTAATCTGTGTCATTATTAGTAATGAGTTTTTTATTAATATTTCGTTTTAAACTTTTACTTACGCCACTTTTAGAGTTGTTATTATATTAGCTAATTTATTTTGATGAAAACAATAGTTTTTAGTACATTTTTTACAAATTTTACCTTAACCTTCAATTTACAAGTTTTACTAAGAATGAAAAGTAGTTAAAATTATAAATTATTTACGAATTATAAAGACATTACAATTGAACGAAGTTATGGCATTATTTTATACAAGAATAAAAAATGCAACACAATACTATTGTCAACCGTTTTGCATGGAAAACTTTTCCATGCCTCATTGCGTGGCAGTTCGAATGACAATAAGAATTACACAGAATGGTATTGCGAATATAAAGAGGTGAAACTGATGTTCTAAGGAATCAGAGAAAAAGAAATTGCTTTGGTAATTGTGTTTTTTTTTCTTCCTTGTTACCAAACCATGCTTTGCAGGCAAACCCTTAGAAACCGGCTAATAATAAATTAGTTTCGCGTGTATGCTATCTATGTATGTGACGGGTTCTTTTAATGTAATTTTTACCAACCTGTAGCTGGCCGATTGACTTGAAAATTTGGCACTCGTTTCAAGGACCCATAACAGTACAATCATTTCATAACTACCCTACTATTCTCATCAGGATCAACATGTTACAATAAAATAACCGTCAGGATTATCAAAGCTCATGATCATTGATTTTTTTTAAAAGTTTTATATTATTATTTTAATTTAAGACGCGTTAATGTTACAAATAACAATACGATTATAAGCAATTCGTATTTATCTAAAATATTTTTACAGAGAATGCTTGCTCTCACAAAATAACGTGAAACGTGAAGTGTTTGAGTGATGAAAACCGGACGCCACTTTTTCACCGGTAACCACGCGTTTTATCCTTATTTCATCTGTTGTCACACATTTGCGATTTAATTTAATACATATGTATAAATAATACCTACTATAGTACTGTACTAATACACTACTACTAATAACCTTAACTTGGTAGAGCCACGCTGCAGTTATATTATGTTTGTAGCACGAAAGGGTCGGCTTGACCGAGGAAGGACCGCGCTCTGACAGTAACCAGCGTAAAATAGCACCTAGATGTTGCTGTGTTTCGTATGTTGAGTGTAGAGAAGCGGAGACCCATTTTACTGGAATTGAGGCATTATATCTTAGGACTCACAGGTGACAACGCATCTGCATTTTAATTCTTAATCTAGGTTAAATGTAGATGTCTATGGGCCACAGGATCCACTTACCATCAGGTGTATTGTGTACTCGTTTGTTACCCTAATTTTATAAAAATGCGGTCTAGGTGCGACCCGAAAGGTCCAAACAACTAATTTCCCAGTGGAAAGAGTAAAAAAATATCATATGTTTTAATATTTTATTCAATTTTTCATTCGGTACAAAAAACGATTTGAATTTTTATCAAAATTAAATAAGGTCTACCTACATAATTATGCGTTAAATGAAACTGGTTCCATGTCAATATCACTCTTTGTTCTCGAGATACACGAGGCGAAAATTGAAACCGAACATACAGACATACGTACATACATACATATATACATACGTACATGTGTACACATGGACATCCTCCAATCCATCTATTCGACTCTAAAGACCTTGAAACGTGGAGATGTGTGTTATAATTTCCAATTTGCAAAATCGGACCCATTACAATAACTTTTCACCGGACTGTTAAAAATAATTTCCATCGAGGAGAACGTTGCAACGAAATGTTTCGACGTAATCCTAAAATATCGTAACAGTTTCGTGACGGCTGGGGATTCGGAAGCACCCTAGATGAGCTAAATTAGTAGCATAGCAGTGAAAGGAGAAAGGAGATCCCGTATTTCCTCGTCAACATGGAGGTTACGCAACATATTTCTATTTCAAGGAGCAGAAATTTAGGATTGACGATCTCACTAAATTGTGTCTTGGCACTAACAAGACATCATTTACTGAGATTTCCAATCTAGGTATTTTACGTCAGGCGTATATGATATGGCTTAACGTCCCTTTAATGTAAACAATAAGAATTTGGTATCTCCCACAGTTGAGGAAAGAAGTGAAGTGACGAAAAGTTATTACACTCACAGGATAAAATCACTTGACAGATTGTATTACACCGCCCTTAGAGGAACTACCTCAAAGGTAATTACATAACGCGGCCACAACATGACAATTTTCATACTTATCCCATCAAAAGGCGGCTTTCTCGATGAAAACAGTGAATAACAGTCACTAACCCAAGTCAATCATCAAATTTAAATATCCTGGATTTCGGTTTAACGTCCGACTCGATAATGTGTCCTTATTGTTTTATAGAAGTATTTATTCATTTTATTTTAAAATTTATTTGAATAGTAATAAAGAAAACTAAATTTTAATTGCATTTTTTAATGAATAAGGATGACAAGTGAGCACACAGTCCATCTGATGGTAAGTGGATGCTGTGGCCCATAGACATCGACATATATCCTCGATTAAGAATCACAATGCATGTGCATTTTCATGTGCGTTGTTACCCCTGAGGATTAAGATGGAATGCCTCGTTTACAATAAAAGGCTCTCTAGTTCTCTACTCTCACCACACGAAACACAGCAGCATTAAGCTGTTATTTTACGTTGGTATTTTGTGAGAGCGTGGTCCTACCCCGGGTCGAACCGACCCATTCGTGCAACAAACATAATATAGCTGTAGCGTGGCTCTACTGAGTAAGTGTGTACATAATCTAAATCGGGATTATAGTCATTTCTAATTTTGCCCTCCTAAGCCTTAAATCAACGAGCTGACCTCGCTTGGTCAGGGAATTACACAATATGTATACAAAAATGTATGGAACCGTTCTTGGAGGTAGTAGTACCTCTCTATTATAAGTTATATTAGTGCTGCTAGCTAGCGGGATTCATATCCAAATATGAATTATCAAATATATATTCAAAGTCTATGAAATCTATATCTATAGGACAATTAATTTGTATTCATTTTGAAATTCGATGGCAACGCAGTCAATCCAGGTCGCAAATATTTACATTCAATTGCGCTGCATTGCATGTCGTTTTGTTGTTAAAAGTGAAAAACCGAAATGTCGAATATACTTTTGCGCGCCATTTATACATGCACTGAGCTCTATTTGGGATCATGAAGCTATCGATATTGGCTTTAGAAATATATTAATACATTGCATTTTAGTTGTAAAATAATCAATTTTATTACTGAAAAGTTCATTTATACAAACCTGGTGTACAAAAATCATAAGTCGTATAATTTCGTCAGTGTTTACGACATTTGAAGACTTCTTTAATTTAGTGCGAAATTAATGTTGTTGTAGATTTTCTGGCTATCTTGATATAATTCTATCACATCCACTTGATATAGTTAAAGTAGGCTACGAATGAGTAGGTATACGAATATTGTGTATATTTTGTTGCCGCAGCCTTGAAGATATTATGTTGTATTATAGATATTTTATTATATCCTATCTTCTAATTGTATTGTATATTGCATCTACGAAATTTAATAATAATAATAATAATGGGACAATAACATTTTGTTGTGTTGGCGTTTGCTGGGACAAATGTCAGTTTATCCCAGCTGGATATAACGCAAAAACTGACGGAGCGCATAGACGATCTGAAGCAGAGAATCGCTGCTTGGGGAAGGCGGATTCGGCGATATACCGAGAGGTCGACTCGGTTCAACCAGAATCGTCTCTTCCAGAGTGATCAGAAGAGGCTCT
>DWHP01003278.1:0-13555 GCA_018247895.1 Parnassius honrathi
ATTGATGTCAAACACGCGCGCCCTCTTCACCAAGTTGGTTATCTTAGCTCTCTATCGTAACATATTTAAATTATCAACGTCAAAAGATGAAATATTTTGTAGACATCTATAACTTTCCAAAAAACATTTGAATGTTTGAATGTTCTTGTGTTATTACGCTATTAATTTGGGTTATATGTATTTATTTTTGTGAATCAGTAAGTTCTTACCAAATAACATTACTATATTATTATAAGTAGTTCTAACCAAATAACGTTACTATAGTTTCTAAGAATATGTTGTATACTTAAAGGAGGTTAAATTATAATTTAACACGAAATTAAAGTACGATTCGTCATTTTACAGAACATGGGAAAAATAATTATTAAATTTCTATTTAATATCTATTATTTTGCAGTTTATTTAAACATAGCATGACAATTTCAAGGCACAGTATTTAATTGAAGCAATGAGATCGTGATCGTGAAATTATTATCAAAGCACTCGTTAAACATTTGCTTTGATAACAGGTCAAGAGATTTGCAAATGTTATGCGACATCAAATCCCGATAAACAATACATAAAATCTTTTCCAGGAGTTGCTAACACTAAGATGCAGCATTTTAGTGCTCAATGATGAAGAATAACTTAATAATCGTAGGGCAAATGCCCGTTTTGATTGCCGCCAGAGTTTCTAGATCCAGATGTCGTTTGCAATAACCAGATTTCTTTGATATGAAAAAGATAATCCTTACGATAATCATGCAACAATATTAACAGCGCCAATAATCAAGAAACCTATGATCTTAAGTCGTGCGTACACTATAAATAAAGGTGAAACGTTACGAAACATATATAGAAACGTCTTGGTTCTCTTAGTGTGGAGTGTTCCTTATTTGTTTGTATATGATTCGACGCAGGCATTTCTTGCCTTCGAGCATAGCATTTGCCATATTACATTATCTTTATTGATCTTACATTGTCGTCGCGACGAGATGAAGACGATAAGATCTTGTTAGTCGTATCAGTTTCAAGAAATTTATAAGAATGTCACAACAAGATGAAAGATAATATTATCTTGTTAGCGCAATCTGCGCAATTATTCATTAAATTAAATATTGATAGAAGAAAGAGTATCAATTAAAAAATATAAAAATAATCTTATATGGAAGTATAAGTGAAAGATAAAGTGTAAAGGTTGGCCTATTCACGCATGGGTTGACCATTCCAATTATTATCCTAAAATGTTAAATTAAAAAAAATTAAGTTGTGCCCGCGACTTCGTACGCAGTTTTTTGTAATTTATTACCATACTTATTTTATTATATTTGAATCGGATTTTGTTCAAAATTTCATAGGTTTTAGTTTTTTGGTGGCAAAACTTACTTTTCCTGTAATAAATGTAGCCTTCCTAATAATAACATCAGCTATCTGCCAAAGAAAGTTTAGTTAATCTGCCAAAAATATTAAAATTGTTTTTTGTTAGAAAGCGAATTGAATTAAGATGTGTTTTTTTTTTAATTTAACATAATAACAATGCGTTTACAGTCATAACAATTATTAAAAATGAACAGAAAGATACGCGACCAAATACATCGATCTCTCTTAAGACGTTCGAGCTATTATTTGTTCTGTGACTCGTTGGCGACGTGGGTACTTGGTAGTTGCAAGCTTGTAAGCACAACCTGTGTGGTTGTGGCGTTAGTTAGTCGGTATTGTAGTGCGGCTACATTAGCGCCTTTGTTTCCCGATCTCTCTCCGCTATGCAGGTGGCTGGGCTCGAGGTCAAAGTTTTAGTTTAGTGTTAGAAAGAAAGATTCGTATAGAAAGAAGCACCGTATGAGTGTAGTCGATACGCGTGAAATTGTTATTAAATTCTCACCATTAGGGAGATACAAAAGAAATAATGGATTCGACGGCTTGTGTAGATATATCTTAAAATCAATTTTGTATTGTTCAACGACGGCTTTAGCTCTGTTCCCCGTTATATAAAACTGTAAATGTAACCTATTCTGTAAAAATACGTTTTTATGTGTTATTTCAACACGGCAGAGACACACTGCAGCTGTATTACGAAAACTAGTGCACAATATACTAGCATTAAAAAGCCGCTTAATGCTGCTGTTTTGCGTATGATGAGTGTAGACCGAAGACCGTTTTTGCTGGTAACGAGGCTTTCTATTCTATATTAGTCCACAAGGGTGTCAACGATTTTTCATTTTGATTCTTAATCGAGGTTAGATGTTAGTGTATTGTGCCTTAGCATTCACTAACCATCAGGTGAACTGAGTGTTTGTTTCTCACCCTTATTTTATCAAAAAATATGTTGTACATAGATATGTTAGTAGCTAGCGGACTGTGTCATGTACAGCGTGAACACTAAGTACAATTCAGATCACACAGCTACTAACATTACATGCGGTGAATTAATGTACTCACGTAAAACCAACGAACACGAATTCCGTGCAAATGAAGTGGCGTATTTGGAACTAGGCTATTTATTGACACTTACCACCGACCATTCACACATGCAGTGTGTGCCTGAATATCTTACCTGTGAACAAAAAGAAAATAGTAATATTTAGGACAGCAATTTAATGACGACAGGTTAAATATCAGCGTAAAATAGCAGGTTAATTTTGCTGTGTTTCATATGGAGGGTTTAAACAATAGAAGACTCTTTTTACTAGTAATGAAGCACTAAATCTTAGTCCTCAGGGTTGACGACATACTTCAACTTTGATTCCTAATCGAATGTCTGAGGATGACAGCATCTACTTACACGTACCATCAGGTGAACTGTCCTCTTGTTTGCAAGCCTTACTTAGCCTCGTGTTTAATATTTCTGCTTTCCATCGGATAGGTACTATATATCTGTCGTACGAAATGGTACAGGTGCCGTGTGGAAGCGTAAGAGAATCCATCACTGAATTTAGTCCCGTGGTTTTCATAAGAGGCGTAAAAAGAGTCAAAGTTGCGATATGAACGGTACCGCGATATGCCTGTCAAGAGTAACGATTATTTATTACGAATCCTTCCTATAAAGGCTATTTCCAGCAAAGGTCACAAAATGGTAAATCGAAATCTATCAAAGGTCATGAGTATTTTCCATAGTCGCGTCCACGTAATGACATGTTGTGATGTATTTCTCTTAAACCACCACACGGGCTATACTCTATATTATTGTAGTTATCATTCTCCGAAAGTTCGTAAGAAACCTTTCCAATTAGTAGGCGTAAGTTATAAAATACAAAAACAAATTTATCTCTGTGGATCTATCTAAGACAGTTTACTAAAATTGTTTAAGAGATGTAAAAAACGGTTTTCATGATATTTACCAACAAGTCAACACGGACTGGAGCAGTATTCAAGACCTGCGACCAACAATGGGACGAAAAAATCTGTAACTTTTCTACTTGCAACGACAAACATGAGAACCTATTGTTGCCTTATTGTAATAAACATGTCACATTAGCTTAGGATGTAAGCTGTTGGTTTTCCATAAAACAAAAATAAAGTAAAAATGAATACATATTCAAACACTTATTCATAGGAATGTGAAAATTTTCATACTGAAAAAAAGAGCATCTCACGAGACTCAAATGTAAGATTTTTACCACCTACTAGGCTATCTTACCTTATGTAGTATAGTATATATATTATATTCGCATTGCGTGTCGTGCCATGGTATGCACTAACAACAGATCTATGTGTCATAACACAGGATACCGTCAGCTGTTTAAACATGTCGCATTTCATGCTTCAAATATTTCAAGGTCGCAGCAAATACCATTGGTGTAAGTACAAATTTAAAAATGTCAGACAGTAAGTTACATTAACAGAGAAACAATTTAATTCTAACATCGTTACAAGAAGCACTACGTAATTTCAGATGAATTTTTCTGTGCACTAAAAGCGAAATAAATTATTAGGATTCGGGTCCAGATAGAATGTTATTCCGATCAAATTTGTCAAAACGATGGCAGATCTAGTCTTTTATTGATCATATTTTAATATATAAACGAGGTAAAATTTAGTAAATGGTTTTCCCGATGAACAATATTTGGTAGCCGATGCCGTAGTCTAAATGAATTAGGAGAAAATCATACCTATTTATGCGCTTGATCAAAAAGAAGTTTGTGGCCAAAAACCTGAAAGATTTCTGTGCATTTTTAGACTGGAAGAGGCTATGAAAGAGTTGACAGATTTCATAATTTCAGAAAAATAAGCAACCCTAATACCATGGCATTAAAGTTTGGTTAAAAAGGCGCGACAGCACATGAGCGTTGTAACGCGCTGTGCTGCCACGAAAGCCATATGGCGGAAGTAGTTCACATTCTCGACGCCAAGCCGAATAGCCGACAGCAATACAACACAGCTATCTTTGTCCTTTCGTGGTCCGAACTTAAATGTTGTAAATAAAGAATTTATAACCAATGGTATTGTGGGAACTTATAAATTAATAAAATATCTAATGTAATAACTGTATAAAAATAATAATTTCGTGATCCGTATAGCACGATTCACGAAATTTGATGAATCTTGCTCCGTTGGCGAGCTTAATTTAACGCTAGCTCAGCCACAATGGAAGTTCAAGGTTCGTTACGCTCTGCGAGGCAATGCCGACCAAATTTGCGGCTTAGCGTGCGTTCAAGATTGACAAACAATTACTACGCTTAAGATTTTGGTTGTAAACCTATGTCAAGTTAAACGTATGTAATATGGGAATGTGAATCACTTGTTAAAGGCTTTTAGAAGTCCCGTAAAATTTTATCAAGACAAGAGAGAGACAAGCACAAGGCACATTAGCTAAGCATTTGGTTTTAGCGTTACAGACCGCAGGTTCGAAACCCAACCTCAAAACTAGAAATAATTATTAGGTATAGCTGTTCCTAGACGACTGCAGGATACAGAAGAAATCCAGTATGGGCGGTTACGGATTTTTTGTATTAAAAGAAACATAATTTACGCTTAGGTTTTTATGTAGAAGAGCTCCGTTGTAGCAGTATTGTAGAATGAACAAGTCCGTTCGACCAGGGAACAACTATGAAATACCAGTATAATGACTAACTTAACCACTTAACTCCTTTTTATTTGTTCGCGGTCCATCTCAGCCCCCAAAGTTAGCAAAGCACCCGTAATTTGATTCTTAATCTAGGACAAATATAGGTGGCCACAGCAGTAGTGTGTATGCGTCATTCACTTACCTTATAAAAGCAAATGTGTACTCGTTTGTCACCTTGACTTGTATAGTAAAGTAAAGTAACAGCCTATATACGTCCCACTCCTGGGCACAGGCCTCCCCTCATTTCTGAGAGGGTTTTAGGGCAAGGAAGTGTCAGCCGCGCTGCCCTAATGCGTGTTGACTTGTATAAAACTCATAAACTACACGCTCTCTTATTTCAAAATAGATGAATATAAACATATTAAAGCCTAGATGACAATTGATTTTCCAAAACTGTGCCCACAACCCAAAATAAAACTGACGTTAAATTCTACCTATGGGTATATGTGTATGACACTTCCGCGACGTAACAGAGCCTTCAGTGGCGGAGTTAATAGTCTAGCTGTTTCCGCATTCTGAAGCCGAAGCGAATCATCGCGGGAGTAATCAGTGACCCATTAAACGCCCATGCTGAAATTAGAAACCGCACGCAAGGTCAACGATTACGCAAAGCGGCTAAACATGATTTTATGGAAACCTTACTTGGCAATTAGACGCGCGAATTCTTACTATAGTAATTTTGTGGACTTTATGAGCATCTTAACAGTCCAAGCTACAAAGTCCACTACTGAAAAAAGCCTCATCGGATGCATGGAGCTACTCGAGTGCATTGTATTACAACGGTATCCTCGCTTAATTTCTCTATATCTATAAGATGTCGTAAAATTCGGTGTACTTATTACATTTCGATCAACACTTGCCCGTTTATGTTTGTGTTATTTTAAGCACTAATTCGCGCCTAGTATTTTTTATTGATGGTCAGAAAAGAAGTCACAGAAACTAAATTATTGTTTTCAATTCTTTGTTAAAGATTATTTTTTATGGTACGACTTACGAGCACGTAGTTTACCGGATTTTAAGTGGATGCTGTGGCCATCATCAACATCAATCCTCGATTTAAGAACAAAAAATACAAAGTGTAAAATGTGTATCAACCCCTGTGCACAAACATAGACCCTTTTTTACTAGTAATGCCTCGTTAGTAGTAAAAAAGGATCTACGGTACTCTACACTTACCATACAAAATACAGCAGAGTTAAGCTGTACTTTTAAGCTAGCATTCTGTAAGAGCGTGGCCCTTTTCCGGTCGAGGCGACCCATTCATGCTGCAAAAATAATATAACTTGAGTGTGGCTCTACCACATAGAAGAGTTAATAAATATTTAGAAAATAGTTAAGGTTTCATTTTCAAACGAGTATTCATTCATCTATCATAAACACAAAACTTCAAGGTCATTCGCTCGGAGCGCCAATTTGCTCATTTAATAATAACAGAAATCAGCCATCGCTGATGCTCTCAACCGATATTCGGTTTGTGTTACAAGGTATCACTAATCGATTTTGCGAAGGGATTGCCATCGGCCGCAGCCGAACAAGGTCGTTGTAAAATTCAAATTAGTTTTTTGTCCAATTAAAGAGGATCATTTACGATACCACGTCCAATCCGTCACATTTGACGGCTGGGGAACGAATCGTATTGATTGAATAATAAATTACTAACTGTTATAGTGAAATTGCGAACAGATGATATAATTTTTTTAAATCAAATAATATCAAAGAAAAGAAGTAAACAACTGATGCACAATTTATACAACAATAGCATTAATCACTATCCAACTAACGTTAACATATACTATAATAACATAACAAAACGACAAAATGTGGTCGGTTCACTGTAATGAACTAACAAATATCTTATATAATAAGCAACTGAATAAAAATTATAGTCCTGAAGTGAAGTAAAACATTTATTGCACATTTAATTCTGGATACAAATATGCGGCATTCATTTTTTGCTAAGAAAAGTTGGTTTGTAAGATAGGTATCTCACGGTATTGTAAATATGGACATATTATGTCGATAAACTGTGAGTCAACTCGGACGCGTGTGACTACAAGATAGGATGGAGCGCGGATTAGATATGTGTTTGCGAAGTCTTTGCTTCGCCGGTATGCGAGAAGATTTCCTTGAACCCCTATTGCATTGCATATCCAAGTTGCACCAGGAGTGTATTGTCACTCCTACTTTGTAGATAATGATATAGTCGGGAAATAAGGCTCAAGTACCTAAATATGAAGACATCAAATAACACAAAGAACTTTAGGTTTCTTGTTCTATTTCCGAAACATTGGCCTTACACTATGATTTTCGCCGGTATTATGGAGGTGATTACATACGTATATGCATTTCAGTTTCACAAGGACTAACATATGACAATGCCATCGGCGACTAAATGCATCGTGGTATTTAAAATTATATGTATATTTTTTGTTTTCGAGTCTAGACAAATACATCTGGCAGTTTCCGACTGACTGCAATTGCGTTATAAAACCTTACATCCGATCACTTTTACAAAATAATTGTATAATATGCGTTACACCAGACACGAGCAGAACACAGAGTGATTGTCTTTAAGTTGGTGCATCAAATTGTAAGAAACTGTAAAAAACGATCACATAGAGCGTTAGTGTAAATTATGGAAAATATTGTAAATTTGAATCAAATAATGCAAAGATTCGATTATCTTTCTGCACAACAATTTAAGTTATATCATATGACATCCTACAAAACCTTAGACTATTTAAATGGTCTAAATACAAAACATACAACGGATATCATTGCTAAAGTTAGTTCATTCATTATTTTAAATAAAACATGTTTTTGTCCGTGCATAGAATAAAGTGCAATCTTCACGTTCACTTAATAATCAATAACTGGTTCAATTAGATGATTGGCGAGGTGTAAGATCCGTACTATTCAAGCAGGACGACGTGCATATTATGGAAAGACCGGTCAATTACAATCGATAACTTGTCGCGAGCTCCGACTTCCACTCAAGCGTTATTAAACAAGATGCTGCCTTTTAAACATAGGTTTTAGAACCTGACGGCTGTTTAACTTGTAGGGAGCTGCAGTCCGGTACAACTTTAAAGTTAACAGTACTTCTACACTTCCCACAGGTATATGGTATCGGAGGTGTATAGCAAAAGGTTTCCACATTTTTAAATATTTTATAGTCTGTTATAATATTTATGTACCTACACAAAAACTATTATAGTATTAAATAAAATATAAATTATTCATTTGTTTTTAATTGAATAGACTAGAAAATACTTTTTTTAATCTAAGGAAAATTTTTATTTAAAAATTTGGAAGAAAAGAACATCGATAGACCTTTATTTTTTTTTTATAAAACTGAAGTGACCAACGAGCCAGTTCACCTGATATCAAGTGGCTATGGACACATGCTAACTTCAAACAAATAAGGGCTACAGATGCGTTGTTGCCGCTGAGTACTAAGATGGAATACTTGTGTAATTATGTTGGTTCTCTATACCCTTTAGACCGGAACACAGTGCAATTAATTATTAGAGAAGTATTACGTTCAATGCTTGGAGTAAAATACCTATACTGGAGACAGGCAGCAACATTCAAGGTGCACGAAATCTGGTACTGCGAACGACAATTCGCCTGCCAAGCGTGATGCATAGTCCAGCCTACATATAATGGAAGGTCCATGTAAAGAAGTGGAATTTTAAGAACTTTACATACACAAAGATATGATACCTTGACCGCGTTCGTTAAGTTCAGTTTTAATTGTATGCGTTTCTGTGGCTCTCTACTGATATGCGGCGAAGATGGGATGCCATGTGGTTTTAATCGGTCAGAATCCGACACAATCCTTGCAGCAACTAAATGCGTGAAGCTGGGTAAGTGTGCGCCAGAAATTGGTAGAATTACACCACCCTTCACCACCCAGACAAACTCCTAGGCAGGAGAGTTCTAGCACCCGGTAAACATTAATGATCAGCATTCATCTTTTTAAAAAAAACAATAATCACGTGTGGTCTTTCTTTGATTTACAATATTCAAATAACTTGAAACTCTCGTGAGACAACATTCGCGTGTCAAGTTTGCACGCATTATCTCCGAACGCGTGAAAGTGACTCGTGAGTGTCCGAATCTTCGTAAAATTGCATAAATTTACCATCGATTATAAGCACCTTAAGAAATAAATTATGAAGCGAATATATTATGAATTAATCGTTAAATCGATGACATAATTTTGTCATGTCATAACATATTGCAGACAAAATGGCGTAACATTTTAATATATCCACCTATCCGTCAAAATATAAAATTATTATGTCCTTTTATATTCGGTTTGTCAGGCAGAAATCGCTTAAAGCGATATGACCACCGTTTGTAGTCATAAGTTTTCCGTTATTGTAAATAATTTTGTTCAAATGCAATAAAGAGTTATCTATCTATCTATCTAATATTATAAATTTCGCTCAGCGTATAACATGTATGTTTCACCAATCATTTTTTTAGTTTATATTTGAATTTGAAGCCTTTTGTTGTTTTAATACTATCGGGCAAGTGATTGAATTCTTTAATAGCTGATATGTATTTTTGCCAAACAGTTTTTTTTTTACTTTAGGTAGATAAAGATCGTTTTGATTTGTTTATTACTAAACAAAAGATCCGAATGTAATTATATGTTTATCAAAAAAATGCGATAATGTGACGGCTTTGTGGCGTAGTGGGTAATTGTTTGATAGCGGCGCTGCTGAACGCGGGTTCAAATCCCGCACAGTGCATGTATTTGTACAACCTACAAGAAATTTTTCCGAGCTTGGATGTTTGTCCTTGTACAATACATAATACAAAATACCTTCACGATATATACGGAGTTTATACTTGTTACAAACAGTGTATTTATTAGTCAAATGCTCTAGGTAGAGAGTAATTGTGTTCTGTGGTCAAAATGGCTTATTCATACCATATTATTTTAATTCTTCTTTAGAACTTCAAATGAAACGACTTTTTAGTGAAATCGTTTACCACGCACGATTATTCCGGACCAATATGACTCAAAGACCTTCATTAAACGAGCTTACTTCTTTTTTAAGGGCCGGCAACGCACTTGCAATTCCCCTGGTATTGGGTTTGTGCATAGGTGGCGGTCGAAAATCGCCATCAAGTGAGCTAGCTGCATGCTCGTTTGACCCCGCTTCTATAAAAAAATACTTCTAATATAAAATGTAGGTGTCAATGTACCTAATAAAAACGTTACTGATGTACCTATTATATTGTTTAGGAAGAAAAAGGAAAACGCAATGAGCAAGAGGCTTGCAGACTGCAGGTTGAAATTTAATAATGCTGTAGTTTTTATTATAAAAGTAATTGCCACCTACCAAATCAATCAATAAATATGGTAAAGGTTTTAAATTTTATTTTTTGTAGAAATCTTACACTGGTAATTCAGTGCAAGTCTTCAATACACCTTGAGCTCATTCTAATTATATCAGATCAAAATTGATTATTAAAAACTAAAGGTAGTCTGAGTTGAAAGTGACATAATTGGATCAAGTATCTCAGTCTCTCCGTAAAGTTCATTAAGAGAACATAAAATGCGCGCGCTTGACATTTTTTATAAAAGTGAGGATTAGGTAGAGTAAGTAAGGTAAGTGTAAACCCTATTTTAAAGTAGTTCTCATTCATACGCTGAGTTATAATCCTCTCAAAGTCCTTGACATCGGCATCTATATCTTGCGAAAGTCCCTATAAGCTTCCAAATACTCCCGCCTAACATTACAAAGCTTACTCAAAAAGATCAAACTCTCGTCTTAACTATGAATGCTTGGTAAGACGACGAATGCTGGTGGATCAGATCCGTGCTTCGTGGCGTTTCTCATGGAGGGCGGGGCTATGTCAAGTAGTAGACTTGTCAAAGACTGTAATGATGATGATAAGGTCAATGTCTCTGCGAGTTAGCTGCGATGTTATTTAGTCTTTAAAACACAGATGCAGATGGAAAATTAAACTAAAAACAGTATAGTTATATCCAGATAATAATTTCTGAGCTTTTATGTGAGAATTATTTTATTCTATGGGCAGAATCAGCAAGGGACGCGGGGAAATTTATCGACCGATTGGCGATGTATTGAAGATGGGCCTAAGTAGGAGTACCCTTAACCGACGAACATGAGATGTATGAGTAGGTATATGGGTATAAAGGACGCAGAACGGTGTGTTATAATCGCACCAAATTGAAATTCGTAGTCTCTACCTACCCTTTCGGGTGACAGGCATAATAGCTTCTGAGGCCAGAGCTTTGATTACTCTGTATCATACCTTACAGAGCAACATATATAGCGACTAGCGACCCTTAGCGACTAATTCAGGAGCGTTTATGTTGAAATTATTTTATTCTACGGGCAGAATCGGCAAGGGACGCGTTAAACAGAAGTTTATCGACCACTTAGCGATATATTGAAGATGGGTCAAATTAAGAGTACCTATAAACAATGACCTTTTATTATTTGGATGTAAAAGAGGCGAGAGAGGTGTCAGGATCGTGCCAAATGGAAGTGGTCTCTGCCTAACCCTCTGGGTGATGGGCTTGAGTGTTTATATATTATGTATTTTATTTTTATTAGTTTTTTGAATCCAGATTTTATTCTTCAGTCTTTTCATTAAAAGTAAAATTTATTGAACTTTTTAAGTATATTTTATAAGCTCAAGAGTAACGAATAGAATACCGTCTAATTCCCCTCAAAATGTATATTTATACGTGGTAGAGCTACCTTGCAACTATATTATGGCTTATAACATGAATGGGTCGGATCCGGAAGGATCTCGGCCGGGGAAGGACATGCTCTCACAGAATACCAGAGTAAAATAGCAGCTTAATGCCGCTGTTTTCCGTATAGTGAGTGTAGGGAACCGGAAATCCTTTTCATTGAAAACGAGGCATTCCATTTTTGTCCTCAGGGGTAACAACGCATCTGCATTTTGATTCTCATTTGAGAACAGATGTAAATGCCGATGGGTCGCAGCATCTACTTACCAGGTGAACTGTGTGCTCGTTTATCATCCTTATTCTATTAAGACTATTAATTAAAAAAATCATTAAAATTAGCGAAGATATTGCGTTACATACATACGAATAAGGAACAACCAGTCGATTTGCGAACTTCCTCCTACTTAGAAGTTAGCTAAAAAGAACTTCGTTCTCGGGCGGACAAACAACAAAACAAGAGCAAAGCTTGTTCTAGATCGAGATGGCGGTTACTGGGTTGAACTTCCGTTATTCCACCTTTCGATTTTAGGGTGATAGGTTCTCATTACTCTTATTAGCGAAATTAAATTGGCTGCGCATTAAGAAAGTTCCAATTGATATAGTTATCATTATTATCATTTTCATTAAAGAAGCACAATAAACTCATCTTTGAAATAAGTCTGTTTGTATAAAACTATTTTCACGGATTTTGTCACGTTCAATTTTACTTATTTTTACCGATGTTTCGGGTACTTTGCGGCACCTATAATTACGGGGGACTGAGGTGATTGATGTCTTGGTGGCAAATGAAGTCTCCCAGTTTAAAGTTACAGTGTATATATATTCCCATCCAGCTGGGTGTAGGCCTTTTCTAATTTGTCTCTCTAAATCTGGAATTTAGCAGATTGTAAAACCGTAACGATTTAAATATTCTGATACGTAAATAAATTAATAAAAACAATTTCTTACGTTAAATTCCAACTGTTGATTCTTAAGGGAGTTTCTGATATACGGGACCTTTCAAACACTAAGCCGATTCGGTCCTGACCGTTTTAATACAAAACAGATAGCACGGAGTAACTTGCGAGAGTACGACGTACAAAGAAAGTAATTTATGTGTTCTCAACCTAGCGTATTGTTAGCTGATTTACAAGGTTTTATAATTTTGATCATTAGAGTGTACTTGTATAGATTAAATAGTTTTTATTTTATTTTCTCAGTAGAATAAGGGTAACAAACAGGCACACAGTCCACATGATGGTAAGTGGTTGCTGTGGCTCATAAACATCTACATTTATCCTCAACTAAGAATCAAATTGCAGATGCATTGTCATCCCTGAGGACTATGATGGAATATTTCGTTACCAGTAAAAAGGGTCTCCGGTTCTCTAACCCACCATATGAAACTAAGGAGCATTAATCTGCTATTTTATGCTTGTACTCTGTGAAATCATAGTCCTACACCAGTCGATCCTATCCATTCTGGCTACAACCATAATATAGCTGCAGCGTGACAATACCACGTACAAATTGTATAATATGACAGACCCTGAAGATTAATTTAAATCTACTCAGTACTTTAGGTTGAAATTTAATAATAATGGCGACATTTATGATAATATTTTTGATAAGAAATAAAAAACTACGTGGGGCACTCGGGGACTGCCGCGGTAAAGCTATTGCATAGCATTTTTATCAACTTATGCAATTTTTTTTTATAGGATAGGGTGACAAACGAGCACACAGTCCACCTGATGGTAAGTGGTTGCTGTGGCCCATAGGCA
>DWHP01003279.1:0-13554 GCA_018247895.1 Parnassius honrathi
TTATATATCTGTTCAAGTTATTATATTATTTGTGTAATCGTAAATACTAAAAATCAATGTAAGACACTATTTAAATTAACATATTATTTTATTGATAATGGTGTCAACTTCTTTTGTTACATTTAAATATGTATTTATATACTCTATTTAAAAATGAGCGATCATTCCTGGAGTAGCCTTTACTTGTAAAAATCGGTGAAAAAACGATATCTACGTTTTTTGCTTTAAATTTCGTCCTTAGGGTCGGCCATATACATACGGAATTCCGTTTGGCGATTCCGTTTTGGAATTTCAAACGGGTCTGCTACACATATTCGAAATACCGTTTTGCTCACAAAATTTCGAACGAAAAACTACTGCACGTGTGTGACGGGTCTTTGTTTTTATATGGATTTGCTGCGTTAGGAATCCCGAATCGAAATTTTGAGAATTTCGTATATATGTGACTGGCCTTAGCATGTTGAGCATGTCTTAAAATTACTGTATCACGTAATGGTTGTTATAGGTAATTTTATAGATGTTAGACTTTCACGTGATTGACGCTATACAAGTATTTTAATGCGAATTGTGATAAAGTTAATAAGCTATTTCCATTTAATGCGTTTCTAAACAAATTGTAACAAAATGAACAATTTGTAAACAGGAGGACACGGAATCCCAAGAGCTGGTAATGAAGTTGCGATACCCGTTGCGTTCGTTGAGCGTGGCGGCGCTGTACCGGCTGCAGGACACGCTGCTGGAGGGTGACGCGCGCCTGCTGTGGAACGTGCGCGAGGAGAACAAGACAGCGCACGTACGAGCGCGCTGGAACAACCCCCCCACTGACGAGGGGAACTTGCACGACGTCTGTCTCGCTCTCTCGCACCCCTCCTTCAAAAAGGTATGTATAGTGATCCTTTACTGTTTGATCGTGGAAGGAAATAGGGTGATCTCCGCCGGGCCAGGGAGCGGCCAATGTTCCGTGTGACAGACTATTCTCTGTGTGCCATAGTATTTCGAAACTTTGATACCGCTACTTTGATAGGCTTCAGTGTGTTGTGTGTGTTCAGAGTGGCGCTACGACAGTGCTGCCACAACTAGAATTTGAAAGAATATGGAAGATAATTATTAGTTGACAGCCTCTGAATTAGTAAGTAAAAATTCCACATACCTAATAAACAGTTTCAACAAAATACGGATATAAACTGAAATAAACGCATGATTAAATTGAATTTATTAACAACTCTTACAGTAAAATATACACCACGGGGTGGCTAGGTTAACCGAGAAGTGGCAGTGTAAGAATTTTGTGTACTATCCTGTATCGTCCCATGGGCGTCGTAAGAAGCGACAGACGGAAACAAAATGGCAGCAGCATCTTCCTGGTAACAACTCAAAAAATAAAAAATGGATTGCCAACCCGCTTGACAAGCGTGGCGGGTATTACAAAAATTCCCTTAAAAATAAGTAGGACGAACGTCAATGTACAGCAGTTGATTTTTGATAAGCTGTAATGATAGCGACGATGTATAGAATGTACGAAAACATAACATACTAAGTACGAAGAAAACAAGGCAGTGCTTGACTAGCCCACCTGATGGTAAGTGGTGATGCACCGAATATGCTAAAAGCCTATTCACTCGTGCCTTGAAAACCACCCGCGTTATAATCGGATGAAAAGACCGATACTGGCAAATTATTCCACTCCTTTGCGCATACGCATTACGAAAGATAAAGCAAACCGTTTGATTCGAATGCGTGGTATGTCGACAACAAAAGACGTGGGGGAGACCAGCCGATCGTCTGGTGGTCCAGTAATGGAATGGAGAGGGAGGAATTACGAAATTCCCGCTCACACTTCTCGAAATGCGTCCTGTAAAAAACCGAAATGCTGGTTACTTTGTGAGTGACAAAAATATTTTATTGTACAATTACTGGGTAGCAAGGAGATCGCGAATCAATTTTAGTCTTTTTTTTTACATTTAATATAAATAATACCTCGTATATTTAACTGTTGAAATATATATTACTATTGACATGTTTTATTTATTTTATGTATGACATCATATCGTAAATTATTTTTATATCAATTTCATTTCAGGACGTAACTGTAAAAGGCCAGTACCTAACCACACCGGCGGTAATGTCAAACCTATCCATCGAGCTACAGTATTCGGACTACGAGACCGAATATCTAAAACTACGTTCTATTCTAACGGACAATTCGAATGGACCGATTAGAGACTACAAGTTTGCGCTGACCTGCACACATCCGTCCACGAACTTGGCCCTGGACATGAAGACCGATATAAATATACACAGCAAATGGTACTACATGAACACATTCTACAGATTCCAAAAGTCGCTGTTTTATGAGAAATTGCGACAACATAAAATGTTGATCGATATGAACAGGAGTGCAGTTAACTGGGAGGTAAAGTTTACTTTATTTTTCATCATCATCATCATATTCGTTCAAATTTATACATATTTTAGAACCCAGTATACAAAAAACCTCTTTTAAGAAGATATTTGGGCGGCAAAACATAGTATGTATATATTATCATCCTAAATATTTATGTATGTAGATTTGTTCGTTCCTTTGTGTGGGTCGATTTCGAAGATTCTTACGTCTATCGATTTGCCTTAATCAGGTAAGTGTCACTAAAGACATGACTGTAATCGAAATTCAATATGGCGACAACCAGACGCTATATTGTGGAAAAGAAAGTCGATGAATTGTATCAAGTGGGGCATCATTAAATAGGTCTTTGAAAATCATCTTTAGGTTTCTCTAATCATTTTTCATTTTGAATGACCATTTAGGATCTATAACGGTTAATGTTGGTCAACAACCATTTACACTTAAATTATGAAAACTTATTATAAATGTGTATAAAATGCTGTGATAAAGTTATTATATAATCATATTATAAGTTTTATTAGTGATTTTCTACGCTGTTATTTATTTTTATAACAATATTTAGCCATTAGGCTTGTTAACTACTTTAATTAAACCAGCACTACTTCATTTATTAAATCACTGTTTATCAATGCTTTCTGTTATACACATTTTCAGTTCCTGACTCATAATATGAAAGCTTCTTATCTTACTCCACATTCTGTAATTAATTCTGAGTTTACATTGTTTTATAACTATTAGTAGTTATATTTATGTGTAATAATATTAGTACTAGTACAGAATAATTTAATCCTTCTTTCGCACCTGAAAATTTAGATCTAGACGGTGGACACACGGACAAATCCTTACGGTTTTATATAACGTGGCAATGTAATTAAAATTAGTTAATGTTAGAGTAATGAAACTATTTCTGTGCAGTATAACATACGACGAAATTTTTAAAGCTATTTTAAATTATTATTTGAAAGTGAAAAAACATGAAATAAGATAAAATTCTGTTAGATTAACAATCTTACAGTAATATTTTTAGGCATTTATTTAGATTATTATTGGGAAGGTCTATGTTCAGCGGTGGACTTGTGATTGATTGATGATGATTATCATGATGATTTAGGTAACCGGTGGCATGGATTATTCATTACAAAGTTATGAGGTTTTTTTTATTTAAGTACCTACTAAACCAACTGGCTATTAATGTTTGATATTTAAACGTGTTAATTTATACGTGGCCCAAATACTCAAATGCTGATCAATTTTAAGATGGTGTTGAATCTCGTGCTGTCTCTATCACTTTAAAGGTAGGACCGCACTAGACGGAACTGCACCGTAGCGGAACTAAGCGACGCAGTTCTGCTGCAGTGTAGTTCCGTTGCCACTTAGTGCATGTTGTCTCATATAATTTCGTATAAAGAATATTTTGACGCGTCGTGTCGCTCAGTTCCGTTACGGTGCAGTTCCACCTAGTGCGGTCCTACCTTTAACCAAAGTGACTGTGACACCAGGAGACTTAACGACAGTTAAAATTTAGTAACTTGTGAGTATTTGGCCATTAATCAATTCAGTAATTGTCCGCAGCGCGCAAATGAAACGTACTACTATAAGGTGAACGGTTCTTGGGAGTTGGTGTATCCATTCTACAAAATAAACGGTCTCGTGTTACATCCTAATGGTAACGACACGGTATTTGGTGAGCTGTCAATGGTCGACAAATCACTCATAGGTCACTACAATAGCACAGATGGTAAGCTTTTATATTATATATTACAAATACTGTTAGTATTAGTAGTAAATGAGTTACATTTAAAGAAGCGCCATCTAGCATCATGAAAATAATATTATGGAAACGTGTATTTATACCTTTCTGTGCATATAACAATTCTATTTTGCTAATTTATGATATTTTAACCAGTTTTCCTAAAATTGTTATAACGATATTGATATATTCTACTCTGAATCCCTTGATTAAAACGTAACTGTGAACGCGATAATACCCGTACTATAAATACAACCAGACTCGAAGTTATCTCTTAACTATTCGTGTTTTTGTCTTCAGACATCTCCTACCATTTAATTGGTAAAATCGTAGATACTCGATCTGCCAAACTAAACGCTTGGCGCGATTTTGATGACGTCTCAACTGTCGATTTGGCTTCATACATTCGCCTGAACCATTCCCGGCTTCTAACCAGCTCTATAATCTGGCGACCTCAAATATTCAGCGAGATCAAATCACAAGCTCTCTATACATTGAAGCTTTTGTATTCGCAAGTGAACGAAACGCTAATGATAATTAAAGAAGCGCCAATGGAATCTCATCTTGCGCTGAGGGCCATTTGGATCGACGCTAAGCCGCGCATCAGAGATTTCTTGGACGATTTGAACGACTTACACGTAATCAAAGACGATTTAGATGAATTCGAACGCTTCCTAAACGAGTCCTACAACAACAATGACTTCTATGTCAAGGACGTTGTCGAGTTCACGTACTATGTGCTAGACGAAATGGCCATAAGAAACCATTTAGAGGGCTTGCCCGGATTCGTGAACGATATGTGGGGAATGATGGGCAATACGAGCCAGTCTATTAAGCAAAGCCTGACGTACATCGTTGATACCATCAAAATGGCGTATTCGAACTTTTTGGAATCCGTCAATAAGGTGCTAGAGGCAGATTTTATGGAATTGGTCTCCGAAAGACTTGAAGCGATGATTTTGCAGTACGACAACTTTGTAAGGGACCTGCATATGAAACTTCTGGAGTATTGGGAGGAAACCTGGGTGAATGCGACATCAAGATTATCAATTTATTGGCACGAGTTATTAAAGTCGATCGAGCCGTTGTTCTTTAAAATATTGCATTACACGGAATCCTTTGTATTCACGGTATGGAAAGGTGTTATGGATTTCTTCTACAACAGAACTCAGGAGTTGACTGATTCGCCGTATTTCAATTATGTATCGACTTTCGGACACGAGATGGATAGGTAGGTAGCACAGTTTAACAAATGTTATAAATTGTACATAGTAATATCTACGTAATAATTATATTTAATTTTTTCATTTATATTATTTTTATGTAATAAAACTTGAATATCTGCACATCAAGGTATCCAAAGTTCAAAGTTTGGGCAACAGCCACCATCAAACAAAAAATTTTAATTTAATGAAACATAAAGAAATAGCCGTGTTGAGGCGTCGTAAGTAAATTCATCATCCCGTTTTATGTAAACTTAATCAACGACATACGATGTTGTTATTTAAGTTAGAAATATCGAGGATTGGGTTAGATATTAACAAATAAGGCTTTTTAAACTATTATAAACCACTGCTTCACTACGCTTCCAACTGATGGTAAGTCATGTAGCTGAACATAGTAAAACACAAGCTTTGGGTCCAGCTTAACAAAATTCGATTCACTTTGCATTAAATTAACAACTTTTTATAAATCTCGTAAAAAAAAGTTATAATTTCTATGTTTGTCAAAAAGAAAAAATTATAAAACGCCAATTTCGCTGTTTCATTTTTATTACCAAAACAATTTTTTTACTTCTTAAGGATATACAAAGACTTAGTGAACAACGATCTCATTACAAACATTAAGAAGTACAGTAAAAAGCTTTGGAATGTGGTATGGGGCAAGATAGAGAAGTACATACCGTTTAAAGACGAGTTTAAGCAGCTGTACGCCGAGTTTAGAAATGCTTGGGAAAACTTCTTGAAGACGCCTCAAGTCGTTTACGTAATCGAAAAGGTATGAAGTTATAATTCACTTCAAATTTGCTTCAAAAAGAAACAATTTTAATTTTATTTTTTGCAAATACATGCTTATCTAACAATGGTAATATTAAAATCATATCAAGATGGAGCTGTGATAGCTCTGGAGATAAGCTTTACAATTTCATGGTACGCTAACATACAGAATTTGATCCCCGCTGTAATCAATGAAATTTTTACTTGCAATTTAAGTCCTGGTTTACAAACTTAAAAGAATTGAGTTTTTATTCACCGGACAGTTAAGGATATTACTTATATAATTTTGGGTTATGTTACAGCCTATATACGTCCCACTTCTGGGCACATGCCTCCTCTCACTTCTGAAAGGGTTTTAGGACAAGGATAAATGTTGGGTAAAAGATCACAAATACATGTTACATTATTATTATCAATCCACAGATGTTGTTGAATTCAAAACTTAGACCAACAATCAGCATTCTGCATTAAATAACGAAATTTCGTATTTGTTTTACAGTACAATGAAGCCTACGTACGACTGAAGTGGTGGTATGACTATTTTTTGATAGGTGAAGCCTTTGAAAAAGTATGGGAGATATTGTATGCAAAGCTCACCGACATGGCTAAAACGGCGCTTCAATATGAGGAGTTGTAAGTACACATAAATGAATCATCTATATACAATACGGCCGACGTATCTTGGCGAGTCTGAACAACTCGTAAAGAAAACTGTTATTATAATATATTTTTAATATATCATTGTACGGATAAAATTTCCCTAATAGTGTGACCAAAGGAGACAGGAAGCTACAACAATAAAATATAAATTAAACATTCAATTTCGATACCTCACCTTTCGATAGTGGCAGATTTTCATCACAAACACACATTATTATTTACTTTGAATACTTTTTGCATATTTACACTTATTACTATTTAATCACTGTCGCTGAGAGGGGAAATTCCTAACATAAAGTCGTCGGCTTCTTGCGTACCATGTGAGGTACTTGGCATAAGTTCATTATCGTAATCGTCGCTCTCACTTTCTGACTCAATTTCCGAATCTGAAGCTGTATTAATGATGAATAACTGTTCTGTCCTTTCTTCAATATCGTATTCTCGTCGCGTCAACAACGTCGCTCTTCTTATATTCATCTTCGACCTCTTGCACATACCACTCCATTCTTCGTGACCAATTAAATTTACTTTTTCCTGTATGAGCTCCATTGTCCGGGTTACGTTCCAGTCGACGTTTTTAGCGGCTACGTGGCCTTTAATGGCAGCCCACGCCATCTCGATGGGGTTTAAATCAGGATGATATAGGGTAAACGAAGGAAATCGTAGTTTTTTTTTAAACATTTCGTCTATTACGTATCTTTTATGCACGTCTTTGTTTTTTTTTTAATTAGATCGTAAAGTTGTGGTTTACGCATGCCCTTTTCATAGCGTGTATACCCTTTTCTACTTACCACGATTCCATTTTTGCCTTCCTGTCTTTAGATGTAGGGGCAGGATTCATAATGTTTGTTTTATTTTATTTTTAAAAGTGTAAAAATATTGGTTTTCTGTAACACTGATTGGATTAATTTGCTTTTAAGTGTAACAAATACTATGTACAAATCGCTTGGCTTCTTCACTACTCGCAGAGATCGTTTACTAATAGCGGGCCTGTCTCAATCCGCGCTTTAGACATGAAAATATACCTACGATGCGTGGCTCCCAGCATAGGCTAATTCAGTGAGGTAGTTACGCGCGCGCTCGAGCTGACGCGTGTCTTACGCCTTATTTGTGCACACAATCGTACACTATAAAATGTAGATGGCCAGTCTCCGGTGATACTAGCGTCCGTGATCGAAGTTCGGTTTGGAGGACATTACTACAAATAAAGGTTGATTCACGTTACACCGTGTCGCGACCGGGCCGGGCTCCGGCCGGGACGTGGTCAAACATCTTAGCATACTTTTTGTTTGAAGTGATTCATGCTTGACCGTGGCTCGGCCGTGCGCTGCCAAGACCCGGCTAGGGCACGGCGTCGAAACGTTGCTGGGTATTGTTTCCCGGCTCTGGCTCGGCCCGGCCCCGACACGTAACATGAACGTGTACGCCGGGCGCCCGCAGGGCAGTCGACGACAAATCGTTGAGATGTGAGCAGCCCAATATCAAAATGAACGATGAAACATTGCTAGAATGTGTGCGCAAATATCCTGTAGTTTACGATATGATCCTTCTTAAGTATTTGGATAGTAAATACAAAAATATTATTTGGAAAACAATATCAATTCTTGTTGTGAAAATTGCATATTTACTAGAGATAGGCCGAATACTCGTTTTATATTCGGTATTCGGCATATTCGACAGCTTTACCGAATATTCGTTAAAGTGGTACTCAAAGTATCCACTGTATGGAAATATATGAATTGAGTAATGCCATGTCTTTCATAATTTTACTGTTGAAAGTGTATTTATTTATGGGTTAAATCTACTTGTATAGCGTTGTGTTTTTGAGGGACTGTAGATTTATTTCCAATTATAGCAAATAGAAAGCTTGATAAAATTTTGTTTGGAATCAAACAAAGAAACATTACATTACAGTCGTCAGTTTCTCTAAAATAGATCCAAGTAGCAGATCTCCCGCCACTCATTTTCGTCATAATATACTTATCAATTTTCATTAAGAATAACACAATGAAGTACTTTTTTTCCCACAAAAATAGTCATAATGAACATAAACATGTGACGGCAATTTGCTCAGTATTAGATGATGCAATAACATGTCAGGTGTGGCGGGGGAGCGAGGGGGAGCGAGGGGAAGGGTCCGGCGCTAATTCCGCGCGCTTTACGCTGACACGTTTCGACATAAATTGGTCAGGTACCGAGGTAATCCTGCCGAATCACGTTCGGCCGAATATTCGGTTCGGTAAAAATTTTACCGAACTTTCGGCCGAATATTCGTATTCGGTGAAATCCGTATTTGGCCCATTCCTAATAATTACCCAGACGGACATTAGGTATCAAAGGAGTCTTAACTAAGTATTAGATAATCTAACGTACAAAATATTCTTTTTACTATTTTAATTCCCAAATCGAACCACATAATTCTAGCCTAAAAGTCATTTATTTTTAATATTTCATATACTCGTATTGAATATTTTACGAGTATATACAATATTAAAACTAGATGGAGGCAATGACCGACCACAGAATTGTATTTCAAAAATGTTACCATCATAGTGTCCTTACTTCCTAAAAGGGATATTTTTATTTGACAGGGAACTGATTATATTCAGATTTTCCGTTTGTAGTTTATATATTCATAAGTTTTTTTTATTGGAGTCCTATCTGAGGACCTTCTATACTCGGTGGTCTCGTCCCTAATGAAGAGTGTTTATGGAATACAGACCAACATCTGTATGACTCAGTGTATGTTTACATTGTCCCGCGTCACGGTACCGTAAATGTAAAGGATATGCGTATTTGTGTTCCGGTTATCCAAACTTCACGATCTGTATAAATTAACTGTACTTTTATTAACTAGATTTGAAAGAATTTGAAGATTGCTTTTAAAGTATCAAATGTGTTATTATGATATGACTCACGTATTAAATATTTAAAATTTTAATTATTATTTTTATATTTACCTAAGTATACAGTTGTAACTAGTATTAGGAACAGTTAGTTATAATTTATTTGATAGATGGCTTATATTTGAAGTTTGCACTTAAATGTGATTCCACTACTGAAGACAGGCTTCCCTCATAGATTCATCAAGGAGGTATTATGCCATAGTTGCCACGTATTTTTTTATTTTAAGTTGTTATCAGGTAGATGTTACTGCTCATCTCCTGCTTCTTTTTCCCTCTGTCGCCTTTTAAAACACCCTCGGAACGATATGGAGTAGTGGATATTCATCATATTTAAGTACAATGTTTTATTATAAACAGAGTCTTGCTTGTGCATCGCAATGTCACGTCATAATTTTATGAAATTCTACAGAATCGATTACTACCTTCTCGTAAAGGGATTTATTGAGAGTAAAAGATCTAGCGGTCAGCAACCGCAGAGTATACACCTGAGGATGCTTCGTGTAGAGGCGAAATACGTGTCGTGTTATGGACAGTGTTGTGTCTATCCTAGTGTTGTGGTGGGAGTAGTGGTGCTGGGACTAGTGGTGACAGGATTAGTGCACGCAATTAAGTGAGGGCGGGAGGTGCTCTTCAAACTGAGTAAGACACATCGTTTTATTTTATTACGTGGATCTTAACTAAATAATTTTGAACTCTTTTGATATAATGGATTGAAGTAAAGCCTGATTCTACTAATTATCTTATAAAGGCTTAATAAGATTTTAATAAGTTCCAAGTAAAATATTTTGTATAGTCAGATTTATTATTCTTTACAATGGACGACGTTGCAAAATGATATATAAATACGTTGCAGAATACTACAATGTAGGCTCTTGTCAGTTGGTCTGACTAAATAAGATCTCAGTTTAATATATAGCATCGCTGTTTACTTACGAATAGGGCAGTTGTCGCAGATTTATTTATTGAAAACTCTTTATACAGTAAGTTCAAAATATATACTACTTATCATTTTATAGTTATAGATAGCGTATTCAGCATAAAAGAAAGGAAGAGTCGTGGCAGTTTTGGAAAGTTATTTGGTTTTCTGCACTTTTGTGATTAATCCACGTCATATCTTATTGAAAAATCAAAAAATTCCGGACATTTCCAAAATCTGACCACCATCCCCATAAATATTGACGTATGGTATCTCTAGTCGAGGATATGTAGCTGTTTATGGGCCGCAGCATTCACTAACAGCAGGTGAACTGGGAGCTCGTTCGTCACCTTCTGCAAGTAATTTCAATTCCACCGAACACTTTGTACATCCACGTGTTTTAAAATAAAAGTAAAAAATAAACCCAATTAAGGCTAAATAGTAGTTATTAAAGTAACGGTACACGGTAATTACAGGTTTGATTAGTTATAACGTTATAATTACCATCATAACGAACACAATATGGCGCGCATGCTACATTTAGGTGAGCCGTGTTTTGGACTTCCGATATTATTTCATTACATACTAATTATCTGAGGATTACTAATAATTTCGATTGTTAAATATCATTTAAAACATTTCTAAAGGGTTATAATTATAGATTTAATACCTCTATACGCAGAGTGCAGACTTTTAAATACCCGATAATGATGTAGAGTAGATATAGATATAGGGTTGCTACCTTTTTTCTAAGAATAAATTTGGTATTTTCCCAAAATAGATGAAAAAATATAATACTTTTGAGTATTTTTAGAGAAAAAAGTACACATTTATTTTCAATCTTTATGTATTTTTCTATACATATTTGTTATCGCTCTTTGCTTTGGCCATCAATGATACCTTAACCTTGACCTTACCTTTAAAATATTTATAGGTCTGAACAATTTAGATTCATATTGAAACAGACTAACAATTAGTTTTAAATTAAATTAATACATGCTATTTGTCTTTCTTCTTTCAATTTTATATTCATGATGGAAAAAATTCTTTCCGTTCGACATACTTGTTTCACACTTCCAATCACAGTTATTATAAAAAAGCGACAGTTGAATTAGGGATGAAAATGTAGTAGTTTTCTTACTATATTACTTTTCTGTAATATATAGTACAATTGACTGAAATATAGTACGATACTATATATAATACGGGTGGACAACCTTAAGTAGATATTAAACATGAATCTTTTTTTTCGGCACATAATTCATCAATTGTTTATACTTCTGTGTTAGTTGTAGTTTTTAATTTTCCTTTCCTTTTTAGTTCATATATAATATAATTTTGTGTATCTAATGAAGTTAAGTTTGTAAGAAATGTCGTGAGCACTAAGCATGCGGTGTTTACCGTTATCTTTACAGCCGATGGAAGTCCAACGCTGAACATAGGCCACCCCCACGGATTGCCATAGTTGCCACGCTTGACGAGCGGTTTTTTATTTTTAGTCGTTATTAGGAAGATGGTGCTGCCCATCTTCTAATCTGTTTCCCTCTGTCGACTTTACGACACCCACGGGATTATATGTGGTAGTGGATAGTCCTATATCGCCACTACACGGTACTATGCGGTGTTAAAAATTAAAGCAGGTTATAATTACAGCCTGTATACGTCCCACTGCTGCGCACAGGCCTCCCCTTATTTCTGAAAGGGTTTTCGGCCAAGAAAGTGTCCGCGTTGCCCAATGCGTGTTGGCGAACTTAACATGTGTTCGATTTTTTTTCTCACACAAGTAGGTTTCCTCACGATGTTTTCCTTCACCGTCACATGCGGTCTTTATCTATTATTAAATATTAAATGTGGACATAATTTATGTGTATTATCTAGTGTTTGACCAAACAAATAAATACGAAAAGTACACTATGTCCGTGTGGGTAGGTAAAAGGGACCTATCTTTTACCTATTTCTGTTGCAAACTAGCAGTGCGTCCATTGATGTGCTCTGGTCATACCAACTTAGTCCTCATAGGCTGCTCAGACTGATGTCCGGGATATCATCGGAATAGTGTCGGATAAGACTTGCTCTTGAGTCGTTACTCACACTTGCGTGTGGCTCCAATGATGGTGTGTACAGCTGCCCGTAGAACCTCTCCATCTCACCCAAAATCTTTGGTGTCCCGGAAACGATTCTTTGGCTTTGACAGTTGGCTCTTTCTGGCAGACAGATCTCTAGTAAAGACTTTGGAGCCCTGGTTCCGCTCGCAGTAAAGTCCTCACAGGCTAGTCCCTATGAACTTCAGTAGCCACTTACCATCTGGTGGAATGTAAGTTTGTTAGTCGCTTCAATTTTATTAAGAAATATCCTCATTAAGACCTTATTAAGCATAATTTAAGCAAATTAGCAAGTTGTTATTTTATTTGGTGAGGGTTACCCTACATACACTGTTTGTTACTAGTGCTATCGTAAGTCACTCAGAAGGTTTTATTTTCACTTAGGGACTCTCAATTCTAGCAAATATGGGACTGATCCAGTAACAACATTTATACGCTGTAGACCACGCTGCAGCTATATATTTGATTGTAATAGGAATAGATTGGCCCGACCGGGGAAGGACCACGCTCTCACAGAATACCAGCGTAAAATAGCAACTTAATGCTGCTTGTGTTTTAGACCCTTTTTACTGGAAACGAGGCACACCATTTCAGTCCTCAGGGGTGACAACGCATCTGCGTTTTGATTCTTAATCGAGGTTAAACGTAGATGTCTATGGGCCACAGCATCCACTTATAATCATATGTAAATGAAAGAAACATTGGAGACATTAACCTTTAAATGTTTCTATTTAATTAATATATATATATATATGTCGCCGCAAGGACATCTTCTGTTGATGAAGCCTAAACTTTGCGTTGTCAAACATTTAATTGTTA
>DWHP01003280.1:0-13554 GCA_018247895.1 Parnassius honrathi
CAGCAACCACTTACCATCAGGTGGACTGTGTGCTCGTTTGTCACCCTGTCCTATAAAAAAAAAAAATCAGAATATGATGTTTCATTATAAATTTCATTATAAATTAAAAATGTATGTACATTTACCCATAAGAGATAGCTGGACAAACAGATAACTTGTCTTTTAAATTCGCAAATGTTCTAGTATCGTTGTAATGGATTGTAATTAAACAATTGTTTTTAATTCATGTGAAATATTCGTGTTTTACTTCAGGTATGAACATGCTATAATTTGATTAGTTAAGACCAAGTAATTTCAACTTGTTACTAAGCTATTGATCTTTTAAATTTCCAATTGACTTCGTTGTCCAATTAACAGCAATTCTAGAACTTTACACTTTTTTATTTTTTGAATCTCATCATCTAGAATACTAATAAGTAAATACAAAATTATGACATGTCTTGTTTTCATTAATTTTACAGCTGTATTAAATACAATATTTTCTGACATACTAAACTCAATATATGTTCGAGGACATGCTTGACTCACACTCTAATGAACTGGTCTCGACTCACTATGAGACAGATTTCTTTATTTATTTTTGTATATAATATTTTTGACCATTTGTCATTCATTATTTGCCGACTTCAAAAAGGAGCAGGTACTCAATAAAAATGTACGATTTTATTTTTTATTTTTTGTAAATTTACGTCAAACTTTCATCAATTGTGTAACTATTTTTAATGATTCTTTTATAGAAAGGTCCCGTATACATTTGTAGGAAGAATTCTACCCCTTATGATACAAAGATGGAGGATGAAGTTTTTAACTATTAAAATGTCTTAAAATGAACACGGAAGGTTATATGTAATGTCCATATCACACTTATGGCAGTAGGGTCTCTTTAACATTAATATGTTATTTTACGTTACAAAGTGTAATCATAATGAAAATACGTACCTAACACAGTTACGAAGTGATCCTCAGTACCAAATATTCCTACAGTTAGACAATCGCACTGCATTATGAATTGCACAATTAAAACAGTACTAATACTTTTGCTATCGAAACTCCCTCATAAATTGCCTCATAGTCGTCACGCTTGGCAAATGGGTTGATAAATAACACCATTGAGTTGTTATCAGGAAGATGTTGCTGTCCATCTCCTGCTTGAGTTTCCCTCTCTTGCCCGTTACGACACCAACTGATATTGAGTAAAGGGTTTTTCTCCACGGCGCACACACTTTCTACACGGCGAATACTTACAACAAAGTATTTTCATTTTATAACATGATTTTGTTATTATGTCTACTTTATTATTAAATATATTGTATCGTTTTTGTTTTATATCAAAACAAACAATTTTATTTTATTTTAGGCACTAACGCAAAGGGCCTTGGATTTTTATTAATGGAATTTTCAATTTTTATTTGAAAAATAACAGAATATGCAGCTACGAAAAAATACTCGACAGTAGTGCTCGGTTAAAATGAAGCACGGACCACGCCCGACAATCCAATTTAGCCTTTACTTTGTGGATGTAAATTACAATCAGTGCCTGAACTCACACATGCACCCAATGAAAACGTACATGGAAGGGTTCTGCTGTGTAAAACTAATCAGGATTTTACTAAGTATATAAAGCAATGTCAGTAATGTCGTATTTGCCAGTGTGATTGCATAAAACTTTAAAACTACTAGTTTTATTTTAATGCGGTTTTACCATCATTTTGTATACTTCTTTAGGAAAGAAAAGGGAAAACCTCTACAATTTTATGTAAAAATAGTAGAAAATTGTGGCGTTTTGTGATCAAGTCGTAAATGATTCGACGAGACGAGACGAGAATCTTTTCTTATAAATTCCGAGTAATGTTAGAAGTCTCCTGAGTTCTAGATAAGTTATCTGATTGCAAATAGTAACTTAAAAAAGTCAACTTCTCTATAGCTAAGTTGCAACTTCCTAGTTCCTACATGCATCAGATTTCGTAGCTGTAATAGCTGTTCCCCGCGACTACGTCCTCGTTTATACATTGCGGTTTGTATTCAATGTTTTTAATAACGTTTCGCGGAACCCTAATTCTTTTTCTAATAATTACTTCTTATAACATCAGCTCTAGCCGTTATTTTTAGAGATTAGCCGGAACAAACAGACAGACAGACATACAAATATTTTAAGTGTTTATTTGTTATAAGTACCGTATATATGTACTTTCATATGCATATAGTAAAAAGATGTTATTATGACATTACAAACAGACACTTCAATTTTATTTATTTGTACATGTAGATGAGTTGTTCGACCGCTGTAGCGACAACTAGTTTAAACATTGAGCAAATTGTTACATTTCAGTGAATCTCTAACGAATATCTACTCGTAACCTTTACAATTTGTAAATACTACATAATTTTATGGAATATTAAAACCACAGAAATCTGAATAATAAGGCAATAGAAATGCCTTCTACTAACAAGCCTTTTAATAACAGGACGCTTGTCGCCGGTTCGCAGCTCCCACACATAGACAAACAATAAATACACAATTACGCTTACACATGTCTCTAGCATTCATGCAACAGAGATTAAAATATAAACTATTTCGTTATGGAATATTTTACAAAAACGATATATCTACGGAGGCGTAGCCACTCGGTCTAATAATTAACGTAAGAAAGAATGTCATTCACATTGCGCGCTCACTCTCACTTGGGCCTGCACAACGCACTAAGTACTTATTTATGAAATGTTATACCTTTATAGAAAATTTGCGAGTTGTTGAAGAATATCCTCAGTTGGATATGCTTCAAAACATCATTTTTACGTCTCTGCGTCCGAAACAAACGCTCTTCGCGCGCTTGTGGCCTACGAGTCACATGTGCGGCGACAGGGTCACACGCTTTTACGACTTCTATTGCCCTATTATTTAGATTTCTGTGCAACAACAATATTCGACAATAATCGTCCTTGAAAGCAAAGCAAGAACCAAAGCTGCATCAAATAGAGAAGCTTCCTTGAATCACTCGACCCAAAGATTCTAATTTTCTTTTAGCATACACAAAAATTGCTGCTGTGTATTTATTCTATCTATATTTACTAATAACATAAACTTAATAATTTGTCACTTTTAACATAGGTACTAATAAGATTCTAAGACCTGTTTGACTTTGTTTTTGGTAATTTAACATACTTAACAAGGAATTTCACAGGTTCTAGGTGAAAAAGTACTCTTTTGTTAAATACATACTCTTAAATTAATTAAGCCAAACACGTCAGTTTTATTGGCTACTTTTACCACAAAAAATAAAAATAAAAAGTAAAATACATGCGTTATTTTGAATATTAATATTTGGCCAATCTGCATGATAATGTCCATATTCTGTTAAACACTTTTGCATCGATGAGACGATATTTATTGCCTTGTGCAAACAAATATATAAATTTTTAATTTAGTTACAATCAAAAGTAAATAACCACAGACTAGGCATGTCGAACTGAAATCGATTAATCGAAAAATTGTTTATTTCGAGTAAAATAATACGGTTTTATAGATCGATTTGGAACATTATATCGATCCGATGTATCGATCCAAAAACCTCTTAAATCAGTCCGAACTAGTGATAAAGTTCCTAAACCGGCTGCGGTATTTTAATTTTTTTATGAAGATAACTGGTCGTACTTGGTAAATAATTTGTGCGCAATAAATAAATATTTATGAATGTATCCAAAGATGTCGTTACTTATTTTTTTATAGAAAAAGGGTGACAAACGATCACACAATCCACCTGATGGTAAGTGGGTGTTGTGGCTTATAGACACTTCATCTATCCTCGATTAATAATCAACATGTAGATGCGCTGTCACCTCTAAAAACTATGATCGAATGCCTCGTCTTAGTAAAAAGATCTTAAGGTGCTTTTTGATGCTGGTATTTTGTAAGATCGGGGTCCAACCTTGGGTGAGCCGATCCATTCACACTACAAATTACAACTAATATAGCTGCAGCGTTATCACTTTCATCGTCATTTCTAATCCAACCTGGTCTCTAACCTAATCTGTCATATGAATTTACTTTATTTATCAAAAATATTCTGTGAGTAAATGTTATTTGTTGAAGTTTAAAGTAACGAAATAACCAGTATTATGTTCGCTGCCAGCATCGTTCTGCTAATTTAAATTGCGTAACTCGAGTGCAATTCGAGTTACGCAATTTAAATTACCAGAACAGCAAATATAAATTATCTGAATTTCAGCTCGAGCTAACACTCCTTTCGATTTTCTTACGAGTTGGCACATCTCTAATACAATTATTTTTTAAATATTACATTACCAGAACCAATGACCTGAACACGAATATAAAAACAACTATTTTTTTTTCACATCTCTTAATTCCGTTTAGATTAAAAAAAAACCTTTATGCTGTTTATAATAATAAATTGGTATCTTTTTTGTGTGTATATAATACTAATAATATTTAGAGTCGTTAAAATTACTAGTGGGCCCAAAAATAACTGTCGCGTTTCCTAGTAATGTGAAAAAGTTTAACAGATAATTCCTATTGACGACGGTAAAATACAAAATAAATTATATTATTAAAATTATAATTAGGTCTGAAACCAACAAGCTTACAATAAATGCTTTCCATAATATCGGGATGCGTAATATAAATCATCCCATTATCACTTTCCGGACCACCGGGCACCACTTATGATCCGGCAGGTGATCCCAAATGTTGAAAATCCTTACTCAGCATTTTGTTACAACTTATATTCCAATTATAATTCCTTGCTTTATTTTTCAAAGATGATTATAACAATGTAGTTTCCCTACTTGATTGGTAACTTCGCAAATATTCTAAAGATTTTTTTAAAGGGTTATTGACGTACTTCCGGTATATCTGCCTTGTAATGGCTTTTTGACATAAGCTCATTCCTTTTTCGTGCGCGGTAACTATCGCACGCGTTCTGTAAGCAGCATGCCGAAAATAAACACTCAGTCGAAACTTGTACACTATGCTCAAAAATACGTAAAATCAAAGAAAAAGAAAAGCAAAGACGAAGAATAAGGCCTTTACATCTATCATCGTCAGAAGACGAAGGTAAGCAAAAGTACAATCTTTAATTAGTGATCAAAAAGTGCACAGTGTTATCAGCTTCGTAAATGCTCTGAGATTGACTGCGAGTCAATAACTTTGAGATTTTCGAAACTAAATTATAAAATAGGCATTGTAACACCTAACTAATTAACTTTAATAGCACCGGTGTTAACTGCAAGTCTCCAACGATGACAAACATGCACAAATTACGTACAATCTAAAAGAGATGTAACGTTCGTGCCAATGTTTACAATTTTATTCACACACTACTCTCAAGCGGTTCTCTTCACAATTAAAATCGCAAATTGTAATTTTAGGTAACGAAGATCCTGACGTGACTTGAGTAACGATCACGAGCCCATCGTGGAACCAATAGCCGGGTCACCACATATTTTGCACAACGTGGATCCGGTACCCGATGGTAATCATCGTGACGGCCATATGGAACCATGGCCTCAAGAGGATACCAATAGTTCCGCAGAACCCGAGCTTGATCCCGATCACATCGAAGCCACGTGGGACTCACCTGATTATGGCGATGATATTCACGGTAATTTATCAAAATTGTGGCTCCTTTTGCTTAAGAAAGGAATACCTATATCTAGTAAAGACACCCTAATGAAGGATAGACAATTGTAGACTTTTCCAAGCAACGAAATTGAATGCAGAAATCTCGGCAGCAATACCAGACATGTTTCGCAACCGGTACAAGACAATTACAGCGTCTCAACAGCAGCTAAGTACGGGCATCACTGCCTTTAACAGAGGCATGGACCTGCTGCTGAAGAGTAATAACAAGGTTATATAGCCATGAAACACTTCAGCAATGGTTGCCGCCTACTTTGTGACTTACACAACTTGGCAACGCATGCATGAGTAAAATTAATCACTCCTAGTTTGTACAAGGCCTTCTTAAATATTGTTAAGGAGTCCAAACGGGACGAATCACTATTTGGTTCGTCCTTGTTTGAGAAAATTAATACCGCCAAGGCCATTGAGAAGCAATGCCTTCCCATTAAAAAGCCTGCAAAAACTGCACAGACACCTCAACAGCCCAGCGCCCGTCCATCCTACCAGGAAAACTGGAGCCAGCCCCCTCGATATCCGGCGAACAAGGGAGGGCGGGGTGCATACAAGAGGACGACGACGGCAGTGAGTCGTCGCCTGTACACGTCGCCAGCGCACCAGCCACAGCGCGTTGCAGCGGACGACTAACCTCGGGCGCCCGCGCAGTCTCACCGTTGATGCAGGTACATGCAGGTAGACATACCCTGTTTTATGAGCGATGGTGGAAAATAACAAAACAATGTAATCCTAGATTGGTTAAAAAACTGCTATCCAATACCTTTCCACACGCCTGTGAGTCAATCAGTAACCCCTAAAAATAATCAGATATAATAAAAGCAATAAACTAAAGTCATTAAGGGGCTATCTCGGAGTGTAATACGACTAAAAACCAATTTATCTCTAAAATATTTCTCACGCGGAAGCCTTAAGGCGATAAGCGCTTTATATTAAATTTGAAGCCATTAAATAGACTAATAAAAAACGAACATTTTTAAATGGAGGATTATCGAACTGCATGCAAATTAATACCACGCGATGGATATCTCGCTACCATCGACCTAAAAGATTCATATTTCCTTTTAGTCACTAAGCCTTCTGACCGCCAATACTTAAAATTCGAATTTCAACATAATATTTTGTACAAAACTCACACATTTCGCTTTAATTGCATGCCGTTAGGTTTATCCGTAGCTCCGCGGGTATTCACTAAGGTTATAAAGGAAGTCATAGCCTACCTCAGGCACCGCGGCTTTCAATCAGTGTCTTATTTACACGATACATAAGATTTATTGGAGATGTCTTGATAATGTTAATGAAACTTTGAAATTACTCGAGTTCCTAAGCTTGGTTGTTAATTATGACAAAAGTATGTTAAAACTATACTAGTAAAAGTATGTTATAACTATATACTAATCCTGTACACATTTAGGATTCTGTTATGATACTAATAACCTTAGCATAGAATTACCAGACAATAAGCGACGTTATATTGCCAAACGGGTTACTAAATTTACAAAACTTCAGTCACGTTCTATTTGTGAGTTAGCTCAACTCATTGGTATACTAGTTGCCGCATGCCCAGCCGTTAAGTACGCTTGGGTGTACACTAAGATCTTAGAGCGTATCAAGTTCCTTGCATTACTTAAGCGTAATAATAATTTAAAGTCAAAATTAACCTACCTAATATTATATTAGATTTGTATTGTGGTTGTCAAATATCGACACAACACGCAATTTTATGCGACAGCCAACATTTGCCATCGAAATTTACACCGACGCGTCGCGATCAGGCTGGAGTTCCGTTTATAAGAACGCTCAAATAAATGGTAAATGGAAGTCATCAGAAAAAAAATTCCGTATAAATTACTTAGAACTGATGGCAGCCTTTTTGGGGTTGAAGTCATTTACCAGCAAGGTATATCCAACTGTGCAATATTACTACGCATGGACAATACCACCGTAATTAGTTACATAAATCGTATGGGGTGTATTCAATACACCCACTTCAACGGCTTGGCCAGGTCCCTTTGTAAATGGTGTGAGCAGCGCGACCTTTGGAAATAATAATAATGTCCTCCAAACCGAATTTCGGCCAGGGCGGCCTGCCTCAACGGAGGCTAGTCATCGGCGTAGGCAACTCTCACTCTCAATGCACTCTCTATTCCCTTTCTCTCATAATCCGATGGGACGGTAAACCGACACATGAGGCGCAGGACCAACGGCTTTACGTGCTTTCCGAAGCACGGGGTTGAGACACCGCCAACTTCTGAGTCCGGGCAGCTAGTGAGAATTTCTTGACGGAAAAATTCAATAATTGATTTTGTTGACCCACCCGACCCGGGATTCGAACCCAGGACCTCATGATTAGCAGTCGCACTACTACAACCACTAGATCAACAAGGCAGTCAACATATGTCAATACCAAAGAAAACCGTGCTGGTATGCTGCGTCTAGAATAGTTAATTCAGATACTGAGTGGTCCATTTCCGATGAAGCTTTCTAAGGCATAGTAAAATATTTCGGTGAACCTGAGATAGACCTATTTGCGTCTTGAGATAACACTAAGTATGCTAGATTCATTTCATGGAAACAAGACCCTGACGCAGTATCCGTCGACACATTTACAACAGACTGGCATAACTACTACTTCTACGCATTTCCACCATTTTCCCTGATACTAAAATGCCTTAGGAAAATAATCGATGCATTGTGCACACGGCATATTAGTTTATCCTAACTGGCCATCACAACCATGGTTTCCATTATTACAAAACCTTATAGTTTCTGAAGTCATTTGTTTAAACCCCAATAAAAATCTCTTGCAATCTAATTTCAGAGAGTGTCACTCCCTGCACAAGAATCCTACCCTGGGTGTCGCGAAGCTCTCCGGCGGGCGTTCAGTCGACGGGGCGCCTGCGCACACTCGGTTACACTGATGCTGTCATCTTTTTCTGCTAGAACCATACAGCAATACAGTACCTCACTTAAGTTTTGGTGGCAATATTGTACGATAAAAAAAAATTAATATATTTGACCCACCGAAATCGCCCTTACTCTCATTCTTAGCGTTACAATTTAATAATGGGTGTGCGTATGGCAGCCTGAACTCCCATTGTTATGCTTTGTCAGCTTTCATATTGGTTCAGACAAATCTATAAAGCATCTCCTTAAAGGCGCGTATAAATTAAAGCCTTTAAGACCTAAGTATTCCACCACCTGGAATTCCCAATTGGTCTTAAACTTCATCTCAACATGGTTCCAAAACAGTGAGCTGACACCGGAAAAAATCACTTAAAACTCGTAATTATTTTAGCAATCTGTACAGCTCACAGGGTTCAGACGCTTTCCTTAATTATACACGACAACATACGATTTTCAGACACTGGCATAAAAGTAGCCATAACAGACATCATCAAGTCATCTGCACCCGGTAGGGAGCAGCCTTTGTTGTTTCTGCCATACTTCAGGGAACACTTTTCTATTAGCCGAGCGACAGTTGTCTCAGATTATATTTCTATAACTAAAAACATAAGACCTGAGAGTACAAACAATCTATTATTAACGTACAAACGGCCACACATACCACACATACCCTACTATACAAACCATCACCAGATGGATCAAACAAATGCTGTCAGAAAGTGACAACAAGACACGCATCCACCTCGGCTGCGACTTTGGCCGGGGTTAATATAGAAACTATTCGCAAAACCGCTGGGTGGACTAGTTCATCTAATTCATTCGCCCGTTTTTATAACATGTCTATTGTAAATGAAGGCGAATTTGCTAGGTCTGTTTGCTTACAAACAGAAAACCAGTCGTGATAGTGATAATTTCATAATAAAATTCTTACAGTAATAAACAATAATATTTCTTATTATTAAGTGTGCCTTAATTAATGCATAGAGGTGTATGTTAAGTTTACTTAATTTGATAAACTGTTATAACTATAAGGCTGATTCGTCGAAAAATAAGACTATAAGGTTTGCTAACTTATTGTTTTCTTTTTCACTCTAAAACTTTCTGACTCTTTACATCCACATTGTTATAATCATATCAGAAAAATGAAGCAATGAATTATAATATATGATCAAACGAACTTCCAAGTGAAGTTCGATCATTACTATGATTACTTGCTTCATTTGAAGATAGGAGCTCCCTCCCTCCCTGATACATGAATATCCCAGATATACAGAAAGTTTTATATCACATCGTTAACTTGACTCTAAAAGAATGAGCTTACATCAAAAAGCCAACACAAGGCAGATATACCGGAAGTACGTCTCTAAACCCTTCAAAAAATCTTTAAAATATGTGCGAAGTTACCAAGTAAGTAGAAAACTACATTGTTATAATCATATCTTCAAATGAAGCAAGTCATCGTAATAATGATCGAACTTCACTTGTTCGTTCGTTTGATCATGTATTCAATACTATTGGTGAAATGATATAGAGGAACTATATCGGGCGTTATTTTATTTTTGTTCACCTTAATTACTCGTAAAATGCTAAAAAAATGGCGGACTTAATACTTACCACTTATAAACTAATAATATATTAAATTAAACAAATACACAGGAATACAAACATAAGGTTATGTGTACCGAATATACCTGCCAATTATTTATAACACATATACATACGTATATATTATGTTCTCTGTCTAATATATAAAAATTAATATTTGTTTGTTCGCATTTCATATACTGCCATACCGTTCGACAGACTGTAGTAAAACTTTGTCAATTTATTTCTTGCACTTCACGCGCCAATCTCGGCACATCCTGATGAGCAGGTGGATGGAGGAAATTTACGGTAATATTTCTAGAGCCTTGTATTTCTTGAATAGGATAAATACTACGGGTAGATAGGACTGGTTCCCTACAGAAAATAGTCGAATCCGTTCAGAAAGCTATGAGTAATTTTGTTGTCACAAATATATTTGCGGATATTCAGTATGAACAGTATGGCCAACGTCGTCTTGATAAACACATTCAGTTTGACTAAATGTGTTTTGATAAGTATATGGATATCCGTTTGATTATTTTGCAAAAAATGCGATATAAAAATTTAAAAAGACACTTTTTTAATTAATTTTTTCATTTTAGGAGTCAATAAACTCGTTTCGCAGAGTTGGTGACAATATTCAATGCAAGGTACTGCTACAGATACTTGCTTAGTACCAAATATAATTAATTATATTTTGGAACATAGTGTAAGGGAGAAGGGTATTACACAGTCGTCGACTATGTAAATATCATAAAGAAAAAAAATAGAACTCACCACTCCGTTTATTAAACCTATTTGTATATTTTTATTAATCTTACTTAATTATTTTACAAGTGTATATCTACGCTATAATCTCGAACAATTAAGTATCCTGACTGTTAATAGCTAGCTTGATTTTAAATAGTAAGTACTATTCATTCTTAGAAACATTACTGTTAAATATTAAAAATGGTATATGTCTAAGGTTTTCTGTACTACTTGTAATCTTAATATCTTAATATATTTAAATTACCTGTCACGTTGTTTGTCCGCGATGGACTCCTAAACTACTTAACCGATTTTAATCCAATTTGCACATCGTGTGCAGTTCGGTCTAACTTGAGAGATAGGATAGTTTTTTTGCCCATGAGCGACCCCCAATTTTTTTTTGCGAATTTAAAGATTTTTAACAGGACATGACAAAGGGTCGTCGAAAAGGGCGGAACAACGTCTGCCTGGCAAGCTACAGTAAAATTACATTTACAATTATTTTACTAATGAGCCACTCAGAGCACAACAAACGATAAGATAAACGATCGGATTGGCTGAAAGCAGCTGCGACGTTGCCGTTTCGTACCTTAAACGGATAACCCAACAACTCGAAAACGCCACTGCTTGTAGTGGAAGTGGTGGCAACGGCGGCATTGTCTAAGGTATCCGTCTGAGTGCGTGTTTATGTGTGTGTGTGTGTGTGTGTGTGTGTGTGTGTGTGTGTGCACGCGTGCGTGCGCGTGTGTGTTTGTGTGTGTGTGTGTGTGTATGTATATATGTGTGTGTGTGTGTGTGTGTGTGTGTGTGTGTGTGTGTGTGTGTGTGTGCGCGCGTTCGTGTGTATGAGTGTGTGTGAGCGTGTGTGCATTGTTGTGTTTGTAGCTGTACGTGTGTATGCGGCGGTGTGCGTGTGTTTGTGCGGTTGTCTGCTTTTTTCAGTAAAAAGGGTCTCCGGTTCTTTACACTCACCATACGAAACACAGCAGCATTAAGCTTCTGTTTTACGCTGATATTTTGTGAAGGCGTGGTCCTACCCCGGTCGAGCCGACCCACTCGAGCTGCAACCACAACATAGCATCATGGCTCTACTACGTAAAAATGTGGTAGAGCCAGGCTGCAGCCAGGTGTGTGCGAGTGTGTGTGTGTGTGTGCGCGCGCGCGCGAGTATGTGTGTGTGTGCATATGTGTGCGTGTGTTTATGTGTGCATGTGCGTGTGTGTGAATGTTTGCGTGAGTGCACTGTTGTGTTTGAGTGTGTGTGTGTGAACTATTATGTTTGTGTGTGTGCGTACACACGTGCAGCAGTGTGCGTATGCTGTTGTGTGCTTGTTTGCGTGCGTGCGCGCGTGTGTGTGTGTGTGTGTGCGTGTGCGTATGTGTTCGTGTGCGTACGTGTGCGTTTGTGTTTGCATGTGTGTATGTGTGTTTACCATAAACCAGTTAACATGTTTTCTACATATTCATAATCAAGATTTTTAAGGACGCGTTTACAAAATTATGAGACCTCATTATCATGAGACCTTACCCCGGTGTTGATGGAGTGACCTCAAAATGTAATTCGGTGATTACTACTAGAAGTGCTGGACTAGTAGTAGGTGTATTGAGCTTGGGCTCGTTTTATTTGGTATAATGAGGCCTTACCTGCGGACTAGATGGAGTGACCTGAAGGTCTACTTTAGTACCCGCTATTGGAACTCCTCACCGAGTAGAACCAGGTGTGTCGAGTTTAGGCTCGTTTTGTTAGTTTTGATGAGACCTTACCTCGGGTCTTGACGGAGTTATCTGAAAGTTTACTTTAGTGACAACTACGTGAACTCCTGAACAAGTAAGAATTAGGTGTGCCGAGCTTAGGCTCATTTTGTTGGTTATAGTGAGTCCTTAGCTCCGGACTTGATGTAGTGACTTGAAGGTGTACTTTGGTAATCGTTATTGGATTTCCCCGCCAAGTAGAACTAGGTGTGCGGAGTTTTGATTCGTTTTGTTAGTTATGATGAGTCCTTACCCTCGGACTTGATGAAGTTACCTGAAGGTGTATTTCGGTAACTATTACTGTAACACTTGGGGTGGTGTAGGTATGCCGAGTTTGGATTCGGTTTGATAGTTATGATGAAACCGTCACAAAACAAAAGTTCTGTTCTGTTTGTCTCTAGTGTCAATAGGTAGCCAAGCTGATATTCGGTAAAATGAACACCCTCGTAGTAACACCTTTGTGGGTAGTATCGATATACACTTACTAGCCACACTGTCCCTCGCTGTAACCACCTGTCCTTTATGTGGGCCTCACTTGCCCTCAAGCGGTCCCCACTGCACTGCACTCCAGTGCATCGACCACGACCTCTGCCGCCTACGCCTCCACATCTACCACCACACCCCGCTCTAAGCCTTCGTTTTCCACCTCCGCTACCTCCGCCTCGACCATAAACTCTGCTCCCTCCGCCTCCACCATAGGCTCCACTCCCTCACCTGCCATCACTGTCTGCCATCACTATTCTCTCCGCCTCCATCACAAACTCAGGTCGATCCACTTCTGACCCCGCTCTCCCTGTTTCCGCTATCTCCGGCTTCACTACAAATTCTACTCCCTCCGCTTCCGCCTACGCTTCCACCTTTGCTGCCTCTGCCTTCAGCACAAACTACGTTGCCTCTAATTCCGCCTCCAC
>DWHP01003281.1:0-13554 GCA_018247895.1 Parnassius honrathi
TCTGTTGTTTGCTACTTTTCAGTTTCCCGGCTTCTTACAGATCGAATTAAGACTACTATCCTTACAATATAACTGATCAAAAATTTATCGAGTAATTTAAAAGTACAAACAAACAGATAATCGTCGATAAACGGTTAACGACATAAAATATTTAGAAATAAAAAAGTAGAAAGGTGTAAATAAATATTTAACGAAAAATCTGTTCCGTGGGTTCTATCCATATTTTTTATGTTCGAATCTCTGGGAAAACTGCGAAAGTGGTTTATGTAAATAAAAATATATTTTATCTTATCTATAAATACCAATAGTAGTAAATAATACAGTATTGGTAAGCCAACACTAAGTAAGGGCAAATTGGAAGAAAAAGTATGAAGTTACATAATATGAAATATATTTTTTTGCTTTTCATACAAAATGACTCTACCTAACCTCAATTTTGAATTGATTGAGTGATTACGTGTGAAGTGAAGTGTGGCTTTTATAAGTGGTAGAGCCATGCTGCAGTTATATTAGTAGTATAGTTGTAGCACGAATGGGTCGGCTCGACCGGGGAACCACAGAATACCAGCGTGAAATAGTAGCTTAATGCTGCTGTGTTTCGTAAGGTGAGTGTAGAGAACCGCAGACCTTTTTTACTGGAACGAGGCATTCCATCTTAGTCCTCACGGTTGACAACGCATCTGCATTTTTATTTGTTAATCGAGGATAGATGTAGATGTTTATGAGCTGCGGCAACCACTTACCATCGGGTGGACTGTGTACGTCGTCGTACGTATCGTATACGTAACGTATCGTTTGTCACCCTATACTATCAAAAAAGTTAACATACGGTATGCAGAAATGATACGTAACTAGAAAATTGAATGTAAAAACTTTATTAAAAATAAATTTTCATTGATGTACTTGTAGAGGGAACAAAATTATAATTTATTAAAAAATGTTATGACAATTTATTCGTAGGTAATTAAATTATTATTTTTCACCGTATTTGATTGCATCCATTAAGCTTATCATTATACCAAGTAAATTTTTAAAAGCTAATGTATTTGCCGGTTTACGGGTATCTGTAAAATTTTGTTACACCCTTGTACTGTTTTTTTACACATTAATATTTGTTTATTTTTGTTTCGAGTTTCGACTTATTGGTGATAGGATATACCTCTTTTATTTAAATTCCAAATCCGGCTGTTTTTTCTACACGTAATTATCGCGCGATTAGGTATTTTTGAAATAAATTTCACCCAGCAACGCTTGACACAAAAATTGGGCACACGACTGTGACGTCAAAAGAGATGTGTTGACATAAAAGTAAAAACAAGTAAAGCTACAGCTTATATACGTCCCACTGCTGGGCACAGGCCTCCGTTCATTTTTGAGGGGGTTTTAGGGCGAGGAATTGTCCGGCCCCTGGCCGAATGCGCTTTGGCGAACTTCACATGTCTTCGAAATATTTTTTTTCTTATTTCTTTGACATGCAGGTTTCCTCACGATGTTTAACCTTCACCACCGAGCACGTGGCAAAATTGTTGTATTAAAATAAAATTGTTAACATATAAAGAAATAAATCACGGGCACCGCCCACTTCCTCGTTCTATTGTGTGAGTATGTATTTTAGTATTCTATGGTTTAAGCGCAGGTTAAGCCGCTGTAACCTAGGCCACTGCAGTGCTACAAGTGCCTAAAGGTGCTAAAGTCCGATATCGAACATATATTGCATCATACATTATATTTTCACTGTCACATCTTACGATATTCTCGGGATTATAGAATACTATAATACACAATAGAATGGCTGTCAATCTTATTTTGTACGAGATTCGGCGACGCCGGGAGCACACATACAAGCAATTACGTCGTATTATCAGTTAATCACTACTACAAACCCAATTTGCTACGATGACAGACGGATTTTAATACATATTTATTTGTGAATAGCGTGCCAAAACGGACACATCACACAATGCCCATCACACAATGTCCATCAGAAGCAGTTTGTGTACAACCCGGACACAAGGCGGCCCTTGTTCAGTTGACATATCTGCGGTAATTGCAAATTATGATGGTTTAATGTTGTATTTTGTAAAATGTTGTTAAATTTTGTATTTGCATAGCGCGTAAACCAAAAGGTAGCCTGAACTTCGAGTACGTATAGTTTCGAACGCCGCAAGTTTAAGGGTGTTTGGTTTACACTGGTTAAGGTTTACACGAAACTTCTTAACTCCGTAAATGTATGTATATTTAGTGGCTTTTATTTGAATTTACACCTTAGAAGAAACAACGTAACCTTATGAAAGTGAAAGTGAAAGTGTTTAGATAGGATAGAGTCCCGTCTAAACACAACCGTAATTCAAGCAAAGTTTTTTAAAAGGTGATATAAATGTAATGTCACCGTCTCACATCGCTTGCTATCACTGACTTATATTCTTTTCATCTAATTTTTTATTGTAATTTGCAATGTTGGTTCATCAGTTAGTTGTTCTGTCATTTCTGAACGATTTGACAGATTAAGGTCATACTCACGGAATATATTTGTTTTATTGAGATGAAACATCGCTATGCTGGTAACGAATGGAATCCGATTCTCAGAATTATTACACGAAGCACGTAAATGGGTAGGTATTACATAAATATAAACAGTATATATAATAGGGTGCAATTATGTCCTACCCTATCGGCATACGAAGTAAAATATTTTTGGATATCAGTTAAAGTAGGTACCTAAAGTATAACTGTAACAAATGCAAATTAACACAACATTAGTGGATACAAAGTTTGAGAAACAGTTATTAATTTTATATTTACACAGTCTGGTGGGGCCACTTGCCCCTATTTTAATCCAGCTCGTAAGAATCAGAAATGGTTAGGCGACGGGCCTACGTCCCGTCACAAAAAAGGCTCAAGTAAATTCATAAAAAAATTAAGGAGATAAAGGAAAATGCACACTTACTATTATAATTTACTTTTACTATGCCTTTTTATCAACTGAATTTGATTTTATAATAATAACCAATAATTGAACCAATTCTAATTTACTATTTTATAGTTATTTTTGTATACAAATTATTTTTTTATTTTCACTGTATCGTTTGTAAGACTCTGCTCACCTCTTATTAAAAAGAAGGATAAGCTCCGTCAAAAGGGAGGAGATGTTATGTCTAGCCCTAGTTAGTTAAAACCGCTGACTCGATTATTATAGTTAGTATAAAAGCCTAGAGTTTAAGGTAATCGAGGCAGTGCAGCTCCAACCCATATTAAGTGCATATTGCACACGCCGTTCCCGGCTTTTGTACATTAATTGTATTATTTTAATACTGGGGAAATAAACCAAAAGAACTTCCGGGATTGGGAGTAAAAAGTTTACTCTCTTAATATTAGTCTCCCAATTTTCCCCAAAAGTGCTCGCGGCGGGGACGTTCAGAGACCACTCGATGTGTTTCTTGGCTTGGATGTGAGCGAACTCCGAATTATAATATATAGTGATTAGGAATTCATGTAATTCCGATAAAATACGTTTCGCGCCGACGTAGTTCGTACCGTACCATCCGAGAACATTTTACTTACAGGACCACAGCGGGAAAGGAATCTTGTAAATGCATCCATGAAGCCCGCTGTGCTCAGATCACCAACAAGTTCCATATGTACAGCACGAGTAGTCAGGCATATGAACATACAGACATAAGCTTTCGTGGATCTTATACCATGGCAGCGAGTTAACGTGACCTTAAACGGACCAGCAAAGTCTGACCCGGTGTGCATAAAAGGTTTTGCAGATTGTATTACACGCCAAGACCTAAGGTCCGCCATTTCCGGAAATGACGGCTACATCTGTGCACTCGATTGCGAATTAAATTACGTGCAGAAAGAATCCAGTAATTCTGGCGCAAAATGGACATCAACGATTCGGGGCCAGCGTGACAATTCAATTTATGGTGGTAATCAACTAATAAGTTCAAAATATGGTCCTTACGCAATAAAACTATAGGGTGCCGTTGATCGAAACTCAACTGTGAGTTAGATAAGCGCTCACCTACTCTAACGATCCCATTTTGTATAAACGGCTTAAGGCGTTGAAAAGCGCGACTACAAGTTCTGTTTGATTGTAATCTTGTAATTTCGTTGGAAAAATGGACACGTTGAAGTTCACGTAATACTAGCAACTCGGCATAACTATAATCGGACGCAACGATATACGAACGTCGCGGTAGAAGCTTCGCAAATCGACAGACGTAAATCACGCTATGCAATAATATCTACATATAAACAATCGGTATCAAAAATACGAACAAACACTACTTAATGACTTCTAAAACTACAAAGGCTATATTGTAACGACAAAAATTATTTAAATATGACACAGCGTCAGCGTACTGCTGTGGCGTAGCTAAACTACATTTTTATATGGACCTCTAATAAACTAAACAAACACTAAGCAAAGTACTAATATATAAATCTATCAAAGACAAACTAATATTTAAATCACGCAAAACTCTCTAATCACAAGTATGCAATTTCTAAAGCGAATCGAAACTGTAAGATTAATAATTACAAATTTATGTTACAAAAACAATTAACTATCTTTTGTTCGTAAAACTTATTTTTGTTCCAACTACCATTAAAATAGGCAAATTATAAACACTGCTATTGTTTTAGAATGATGTGTCCTCCCATAATTGGTAGTACATAGTAATTTATAGATGTAAAGCATGTGTTATAACTAATTTAATATGTACAACTGTTGGAGATCCATACAAATAAATAAATAAATGTGCAATGGCAAACACTAAATTCATATGGGTTAAGCGCTGGGTTGATACAGGTATTAAAGTCCCTTTATAGGGACTCTAGTGCTTGTGCTAGAATCAACAGGGTCTACTCGGACTGGTTGGGATCCATAAAGGTGTTAGACATGCTTGTGTAGCTTCTCCGCGGCTATTCTACTATAAATGGACAGTGGTTTTGAAAATTTGAAGAATGCGGGTTAAGAATGGGTGAGTTAACCGTCAAATGCCTTTTGTACGCCGATGATAAAGTTATTTTTGCGTCGTCGACGGCCAAGTTGCAAATGACGGTTACATTAATGAACGGATCATTAAAAGAAATGGGTATGAAAGTGAACGCAAGTAAGACGAATGTTATGGCTTTTAAAAGAGAAGAAAGTAAAACCATACGTGAAATAAGAATAGAAGGGGAGTTGATAGAGCAAGCAGATGAATTTGTATGTTTGGGATGCGTATTTAGCAAGGATGGGAGACATAGAGAGGATAAAGAACTATGAGTGAACGCAGGAAATAGAGTAAATGGAACCCTACAGTCTATTGTGAAAAGCCAGAATGTGTCAAAAAAGGCACGTATGGCAATTCACAATGCTGTGTTGCTCCCTAATTTAACGTATGTTAGTGAAAGTTGGGTGTGGCAGAAGAAGCAGGAGAGTAGAATAAATGCAGTAGAAATGCGGCCGTCAAGGAGTATGTTAGGGCTGAGTCTGAGTGACAGGGTTAGAAATTTTGTAATAAGAGAAGAGTGCGGCTTGCAAGATGATGTTGTGACCAGGATTAAGAAAGGAATGCTTCAGTGGTTTGATCATGTGTAAAGAATGAATGAGGAAAGAGTGACAACTGTACACCGGCCGTGCCAATATTTGTCGGGAAAAAGTCTCCGAGTACCGGGACAAATTTGTGTCTGAAGTCGAGTTCTTGCTGATGAGTCTCGGATTGGGGGCGACTAAATCTAGTCCAGTTTAACCCTCAGAAGACACAAGTTTGCGCGTTAACCGCTAAAAAGAACCCATTTGTCGTGTCTCCTCAGTTTAACAAGGCACTCCGCTTGTTGCCTCAGCCAGTATCGGAATCCTCGACGTCGACATATCGAGTGGCGTGCAGTTTCATGGTCACTTGGAAGAGAAGACCAAATTGACCTCTACAAAGCTTGGCCTGCTCAGCATAGCGGGACAGTATTTGATGCAAGTACACCACCCGCAACTTTACAAGGAGCAGGTTCGGCTGCACATGGAAAACTGTTCCCATCTCTGGGATAGGGCTCCCCGATGCCAGCTCCTTCCACTTGACTGCACCCAGCGCAGAGTGGCTCGAATCGTCGACGACCGAGTGCTGGCGCTACGAAGAGATGTTGCATCTCTTTGCATTTTCTTTCGCATATACCACGGGGAGTACTCTGAGGAATTATTCGGATTAATCCCAGCCGCCAAATTTCGTGAATGCACAACGCGGCAAACGTGCCGATACCATCCACACCATCTGGACGCTTGGCGGTCCACTACTGTACGTTTCACAAGGAGTTTTCTACCGTGTACGACCTCTCTGTGGAATAGTTTACCACCGGTGATTTTTCCGGACCGATACGACCTGGGAATCTTCAAGAAAAGAGCTTACTCTTTTTAAAGGGCCGGCAACGCACCTGCAATTCCGCTGGTCTTGCGGATGTTCATGGGCGGCGGTAGTCACTTAACATCAGGTGAACCGTATGTTCGTTTGCCCCCTCTTCTAAAAAAAAAATGGCAACCACCTTGTAAAAGAGAGGTGAAAATAACATAGCATTCTTATTTTGTACCAAATTAAACGTCATGTGTAATATGAGTTCAGCTATTAAAAAAAAGTTCTTATTTTAGGATTCTCTCTATGCTTGTCCTTACTCTGAGATCGCAGATACAGTTAATTTAAAAACTCAAACGCGCGTACATCTTTCGACTAGTACAACATAATATGGCACAAACACATTCGACTTTCAGAGCCCTTGACGTCGATCGTATCTGATTAATATACTCTTGAGAATCTTCTTCTATACCAGCCCGCCCATAAAAGTAAACTAAGCTTCTCACTAATATGTGTGATATAGAGCTACCTATGTATCTACTAAAATATTTAATTACCTGCAGATACAGTGCCATCAATTTCCCTTCTACCAATAACAGACTGCCATGAGATGTATCGTTATTTTTTTCTTTATATGGCAAAGATAAGTAATACATGTTTTTCGATGTGAATTCCGTAGTATTTTGGGTGGTACTAAAACAGAAATTGAACAAATCAAACATTAATTAGAATATTTATTATAAGTTCAAGTTTCATCATTCGTTAAAGAATCAGTTCGTAGGGTTCAAGTGAGCTGATAACAAAAGGGCTGGTTCTTTTTTCACCCAAAGTCTAGCCATAGGCTACGGGCCCCCTAGCACATAGCCTAGCACTGCTTGAGTTGCTGGCACTATACCGCGGGATGAATAATGTATAATGATGTAAGTTTATAGTATTAGATTTTTTTAGTTTTTTACTAAATGTTTTATATTTTTATGACATATATTAAGAAGAAAACCATATAAGAAGAAAGGGTTTCAAGGAAAAAAGAGTGGTATTTTTTTTAATTTAACTATTAAGACGACATTTCAGTTTATATTATAGTTAGCTTGAAGTTGTGATATTGCTTAGTTTACTCAAAAAGGTTCAAGGGTTCGAATCGTGCACGGACGTTTGTTTTATCGACGTTTCTCTTTGTACAATTTATCTATGTAAACTGAATCCATGATACGTAAAACTCGTAGAGAAAAAACGTTTTTCTCTTAGTATAAATCTGATAGATAGAACTAAATTTAAGATTAAGTTTAAATAACATACGAAAATCTACAATATGTATGAATTTTTGTGTGTATTTGAGTGGATCCCTGGATGTTTTAAAACTCAATTGGACCCGGTAGATGGCGCTTGTCGAGATCCAGAAATTACCCATGCGAAGCCGGGGCGGGTCGCTAGTATCTAATATTTGAAATATATTATCAAAATAGCTGTTCCAATTAAAAAGTGCGTTAGTAGTTATTTTGACGGGGCTCAGTAATAGGAAATATTGAGCCACGCTGTCACGCGTCAGCAGTTGGATTGGCGACCAGTGATAAGAATGTATCGAGGTTCGTTTGAAAATATTTGTGCAATGCACGACACAATAATTATTATACATAGGGATCTAAGTTATGTGTAGTATTTTACATTTAATTCAAAAGATTCACTAATTCGAACTTTTATTGTATTGAGTAAATTTATTAAACAACCAATAAGCGAATATTAGAGCAATCGAACATTAATAAATTACCTGTGTTTTGAACTGTTGCAGCAAGATTTTGAAAATATTGTGCCTTGGTAAGCTACAAGAGGATTTCTTGGAATATCAGAGAAAGAATATCTGGTATTATATCTGTGAAATTAAATCGAATATAAAATAAAACACAAGCATTTTTTTTAAATATACCTATTAATATTTTACAATTTGTCGTTTATTTGTTTTTCTACCCTAAAACAGCCATCCTAGGATGGACACACGGAAATGCGTGTTCATCTATCCATTTCTCTCCCAATTCTCTTTCCCGTGCTCAGTAACAGAGTTAACAGACTCAGTTCAGTTGTTTACAGAAACTTGAAAAAAAAAATAAGCCCAAGATACTTAGTAAAAATCAGCATATCTATAAAAAATACATACATAATTCATGTTTGAAAGGTCAAAGCCGAAATAAAAGGTGTGCCTTACAGGATTTTAAATTTATAGAACTGAAAAAACACCTAAATTTAGCAAAGCTTTTGAAATGAAATGCTGGCAAAAACACACATTTTTTTCTCAATCGACTTCAAAAAAAGGAGGGGGTTCTCAATTCGACTGTACTTTTTAAGTGTTTACTCAGAACTTTTTCTAGGTTAACCGAGTTTGATGATTCTTTATTAGTAAGCTCGTGCTTCTCATGTGATTCCATACAAATTTGATTAAGATCTGACCAGTAGTTTCTGAGTTATCTTCTTTAATAATATGTATTTAATTGACTTTGACTACATTGACGATGTTCGCATTTTATTTATAATGAAGTCGGTTGTACAATATTTTCAATTTTACTACTTATTCGCTAACACATCTGTATCAAAAAATTTATAAAACGATTTGAAATGTAGATAAAAGGAAACGAATTTACCCAGGATATAAAATTATGTCTATTCAATTATGAAATATTTTTATATGCATATATTTTCATTTTCACGGGGAGCCCTTCCACAAATAAATCCGATTAATTTCGCAATATTTTGCCTACGTACACTGAGGCACAATTATTATTGCATCCACTTAATCTTAAAGGTTGCAAAATTCATCACTAGAGACCGGATTATATGCATTTGCATATTGCATGTGCATTTGTATATTTAGCCTCGTTTCAGTGGTTTTTATTAAAAAAATGGAAATTATGCATATTTCACTTGTTCAGATGTCTCGCATCAGTACATCTTTAAAAGTAGATTGTAAATTTCATTGTTGCATATATTTTGCACTTGATATTTTTGCAGATGCGATTGTTATCGTTGGGAATTATTGGCTTTTTAAAATAAAAACAATTAAAAAAGCGTAATTTTTATTATTTCATTTTGCAAATTGTTACGAGCTTTGTGTTCGCGACAATAAAAACTGCCAATTGAATTACCAAAATCGACACTTTAATTACCGAACACCAATTAAAACTTAAACACACTAATAATTAATCACACTAAATGGGAAAGTTGTAGCATGGAATGTTTCTAAAAAGCTCTCCTGGCTCTACTACACGACACTAGTTGGCGGTAGTGGCATTAATTACGGCTTGCAACAATATTTTGGCCCTTTTTATGGATTTTCGTGCATATTTTAGCTATTTTTCTTGCATATTTTCATGCAGATTTTGGACTTTATGTGTTGCACCGGACTATGTGTCTTTATTCATCACCATGCCTTTTCATTTAAGATATCTGCCACGCACCACCAAATTGTGGAATTTACTACCAGCAGCAGCTTTTGAACAAGGTTAGGAACTTTGAATAAAGACCTTTTAGTATTTTACAAGGTTTCTCTGTGTTTTGGGATGTTATTTGTCAGCGGTGGTCACTTACCGCCAGACTTTACAACACAGACATCACGTTACATTCTTTTATAATAAATAAGTTATTACCGCCTATTTCAGAGCCATGGTTTTAACACAGTGCTAACAGAAATCTGCTAATAAGTCAGCTAATTTCTAATTACACCATTAGACAAAAACTGAAACAAATACACTTCCTAAAATATGTAATAAAATTAATATTAATATAAATGCTTGTAATGTACACTTTACCTGTCAAGTCCCCATCCAATAGCCATAGCTGGAAGTCCCTTTTCATTGATTGCGAATTTATGTGAAACCAGGGAAACGGATGCCCAGCGAGAGCAGCTGTTTATTAAAGGACTAATTACTTGAATAATTCCTGTAAAAAATATGCTGGCATGAATATATTGCTTATTTCCACTAAAATAAAATTAAGTACTGGGTTTTGTTCACGATTGTTTATCCGATCCAGTTGTATTCAATAAATAGGATGTATAATAATTGTCGCAAAGTTTTTTTTTTATAAAACAAATCTTTGTATGGTTATGTGTATTTATACGAAATATGTCTACGACGTAAAGTAAATAAAACTCTCATTAGAAGCAAGAAAGTTAAAATATTTGAATAAGCTTAATTACTGTAGCTTGTTTAAATATTTTAACTATTAAAACTTTAATATCGTCACAAAATTACATATTGAAATTTACTCTACAGTACAACTTATTTAACTATACGCGTCAGAGAGAATTTGGGCATTTATACAGAATCCTGTAATTCTGCCCTATCAACCTGTAAATATAACATATTTTGTAAAATTAGTCCTAGCTATTGCACTCACAACGTCAAGCATTTTTATTTGTATACAAATTTATTTACCTTATGAGATATTCTCAATGAATAGCTGAATATAGAGGTTTTAAGGACGCGTTAACTGGCATGCATTTATTTAAAGTGAAACTGCTTGGAAATCCTAAACTTAGTCACCAATTAGTGTTAATTAGTTTGCCATTTTAGAATGGATAGGTACGTTGTTTTGGTAGCCACTTTATTCTAACAAGGTACAAGCATTAATTGCAACTGAGGTTGAATTTCGCACATAAGTTGCATGACTTATATTCCAAATATAACTTAATATACTAATACATATCCCATAGATTGTGGCATTTTAATATGTTCTATCTATTAAATAATTTTTGGTATAATTAAGATAAAAAGATTGATATGGATACCTATATTATAATAATGTCGTTGTTTTTTATCGCGATGATGGTACCCCGGATGCACCAAACTTCTTCGAACATAGGCCACTACTTCTGATTGCCACCAGTGATCACTACAGTAAGCAACGTAAGCCGACCGTCCGTCGACTAAATTGCTCTTATGACGTCGAGATAAGCATGAGCCTGATGCAATTAACCAGTGACTGCTTATGGCAGCAGCATCGCAATAAATCTGAAATTAAACGTTGCACTGATATACTTTTTAAAGCCTTGCATAAGATTTTATTCTGAAATAATGTAATTTCTCTTTACATTTTTTATGCAATACAATTAATAATTAATGTTTTATACATGATACAATGATGTACTTTAATTAGGATTTAATGGGATGTAAGTGGTTATATAGGAACTTTTTCATCAATTAAAACACAAGTCAACGTAAGCCGCACAAGCTAACGTATATTTTAACTTAATAATGTTCAGCAACGAATTAGAAATCATTTTGAAATATTTTTCTATATTTACAGACCATTACAAGCCACTGCTGAAACTATGCTTCGACAGGCTGCTACAACGCACGGTCCTCGCCCACCTGACCTATTTCTTACACGTATCATCCGCTTATATTGATAGTTATAGTCGTCGTACAGACTGCTCTTAGTGAAGTGATTATTCACTCAATATGAATCTCTAAATTACATATTGAGTGAATAATCACTTGTTGGACGTTTCAACTACCTAACCCGCTAGAATATCACTACCTACACTTTTTTGTATGGGTCGGGTTACTTCTATTAAATATAAATTATGTCCGTCCTCATCTACAGAAATTCCATTCACAAACAATTCACTCAATTAAAATACAAAATACTATTGAAAACCGGTTAACGAATACTTAATTAACTGGAATTAATCTATTATAACTCACCGACATCGGTTCGTAAATGTAAGCGGAAATGTAAGGATACTTAAACCAAACCACGGTCTTCTCTCTATTTTGGTGATCTGTTTCATTTGTAATTATCATTTTCGTTGAATTTGAATCATAATTTTCAGTGGAATAGCTTGATATATTTTGTTTTTTGTTTACAAAATGTTTAATTCTTTTAGAATTAGGCCTTGTGTAATTTTCAAAGTTTAATATATTTCCTGAAATATTGTCAGCATAGTTTTTCTTTGTTATATTTTTTCTATTATCAAGATATTTCAATTCAAAATAGCCTTTATCATTGTTCCGGAAAGTTTTCTTTTGGTAATTACTACCTAACGGTCTGTTAAGTTGTGTCCGGCTATTGGGCATAATAGTGTTATTATCGTATATTTCGAAAAACTTTATTTTATCATAAATCGTTGTAGCTTTTAATGGTATTTCTGCCTTATTAAGACTCGGTAATTTCAATCGTTTCATAGATTCATTAAAATATATACTTAACCACTGCGTCTTGTTATGTTTTGTTTGAGTATCACTAGAGAATGTTTTTGATACGTTCATTAAATCGTGAGGCATGTACGTAGACTTATTTAACATCTTTCGGCATAGTTGGCTTTGATTAAAATAAATACATGATTCTGGAGAATTTTTTATTTGCTTGTTTATATGTAATTTACTGGAGTCTTTACTAACTTGATTAATGCTGCGGTTACGAACTTGAAATAGAAAAGTAGGCCGCTGTATGATTCTAGTTTTTAAACCATCTGAAAATTTATTTTTTAACGGTTTAGAATCTGTATACCGTTTCTGTTGCATTAATAGTTTGGTATCTAAGCTATTACCTTTATCACCAAACTCATCCCAATAGTAAAATTCAATGTAGCTTGGTGTAGATGACTGGAATTTCAAAAGTGACCTACGAACGATGTGCTTAATACTGTCTTGCGAATTTAAAGTAGAACTTGGTTTCTCTTTAGAGCGAATTTCTTTTTGATGTTTCGTGCAAACAGTTGTATTATCTTCATCTATTTTTGATTTTCTCCACAACATGTTGACTATTTCGTACTGTTTTCTGCTTACTTTTCTCACTTGAGACTTTTTACCAGTCGATGAAATGTTTGACATTATTGGATGGTTAGGTATATTTTTAATAGAATCGACATTTTGAGAACGTAAGTCAAAGTTTCGTTTGGTCGAAGTACTTATATTATCAAGCCCACTAAAGAAAGCATTTTGACACAAACAATTCAACACAAACAAGCAAATTTGGTAAACGAGCCTCATTATTAAACCTCATGTAAAAGTACCTATATGCTTTGAAATATGATTTTGTTAGTTACTTATTATTGCTTTGTTCATATTTTAATATGTTGACTAACGATTATTTGTTAAAAATAAATTCATAAACTGTTAATTTTTTTTTAAAAATTAACTACTGATTTAAATCCGTTTGATCTCAGGACAATGAGAGTCGTTTGACATGCTTTGACGTCCTACGCAAAGAGTAAATAACCACTGCTCCATTTAAG
>DWHP01003282.1:0-13553 GCA_018247895.1 Parnassius honrathi
AAATGTAGATGTCTATGGGCTACAGCATCCACTTACCATCAGGTGGACTGTGTGCTCGTTTGTCACCCTTATTCTATATAAAAAATAGTAAAGACAACACCCTACCTAGAGAGCATACGATATCATATTCAGATTTTTTTACTCTCAATAATTTAATATTTAATTCACTTTTTGTAATACAGTGAAAATATTCCTCGTTAATATGACATATACATATAGTTAATTTTGATGCCCCATTTCGGTAATTGGATATGCCCCATTATAACGCGTCCGTCGCCAAATAAAATCACTGTCACCCCTCGTTCCGTCCGCATTAACCTAGTCTTTAATTGATGGCTAGACAATTTTGCGACTGTTAATATTTATTGCATAAATATTACTCGTACTCTCTTTCAGCCCTAGCTATTATTTCACAAGTTCTAGGTTTGACACAAATTTGTGCAAAAACAAAAATGTTTTGGGATCTGGATGTGATGTGCTTGTGCTATTCTATTCCAACCCAATCTGTTCTATTATATTATATTCTATTCTATTCTGTTTTGTTCCGTCCTGTTCACTGTCACTCTCAATCTATGGACAGGCAGTGACATAATGAGGCCATTCGATTTTCGCCATTTTGGCGCTGACAGCAGAAATAAGCGTTCACGGAACTAATAATAGAGATAAGACAATGTAATAAAATACCTATAGCGATAAAAATTACCCAGGTCTATTCGTAATGTCCATTCTATCTATGTATCACATTAATATAATGCCATAAAATAAGTAAATGTATCAATTAATACCTAGGCATTAGACGCAAGCTTCATACCTCATATAAAACTCGATCGACGCTGCGTTGGTCTATCTACGTTTTTATTCGTAACTACAGAACGGATTGTTCCGGGTTTCAACATTGGGTATGTTGGTACATTCGCGAGACTTAACTATTCAGTTAGTACTGGAAAATATTCAACTGGTGTAAGGAATTACACAAAATATAAATAGAGACATAATTTCGCAAACAATTTATTGTCAACCGTTCATTGAGTTCTAGTATATGGAAAACAAATCAGCTGTAAGAATAATGCCTATTCTAATTATTTACAGGTCTGCTTATAGACAGAATAAACTGTATATTCTAATATATAAAAATTATTGTTTTGTATTTTCGTACATACGTACGTATTTTATGCACTACCATATCGTTCATCAGATTGTGGTAAAACTTTGTCAACTTATTGCTAGCACTTGCGCAAATTTTATAGGTCATTCAATTTCGATGATTGTATTATCATTCCTAATTAAACAATATCATCATCATCATCACAGCCCTTCACAAGTCCACTGCCGAACGTAGGCCTCCCCCAAGGAACACCACAAAGCAGGGTCCCGAGCCTCCTGCATCCATTAACTTCCCGTATATCTTACGTCGTCACCGTCACCCCAACTAGCGGGGGTATATCCCCTATCCCCTATCTATTATCAGTTATTTACAACTTTATTTTCGAAATTCAAATAACAATATTAAAAAACTGTAATGAAAAGAAGCTATAAACTGAAATTGTCATACAGTTCTTCACATGGCACAAATATGTACTCATCTCTAAGAGACTCATATTTGGGCTACTCCCTAAGTTCAATGGCCTCAGATGCCGTCCCCATTTTGAGCGAGGTTACCGTGACGGGACAACATTTCATTAAAGAATACATATATATAGAATATATATAGGTTATTTACCCATGTAATGAAAATGTGGTACTAAGGAAGGTTTCGACCAAATACCTTGTTACACCAGAGTAACTAACCCTCGAATAATTTTACTCTGTTCTTCTCACTCAAATTCTCGGATAATTTTGTTCGCGTTTTTCCAACACCAACGTGAAATAGCCAATACTGGGTATTGTTACTCTAGAGTTTGTGGATCAAGAACAACAGTAACATTTGATAATTATCTGCTGTCGGCGACTTTGATTGTTAACAGATATGGGTAGAAACATAGAATACTATAATATATACATAATAGAACGGGAGAGTGAGCAGAGCCCGTGTAGCCACTAACATGTCACTAACACGTCAATTCACACGTATAAATGTCAACAAAATCAACCGTTTCCAATTTTCGTATCAAGAGTCGATGCATGCAAATTATTTAAAAATGGCAAATTGTGCAATAATTACGTGTTGAAAGAACAGCGGGAAATAGAATTTAAATAAAGGAGACATATCCTACAACCAGTAAGTCGAAACTATTTATATTTTGTGTATATTAGAAACAAAAACAAAGAAACATTTATGTGTCGAAAACATTAAAAGAGTCTAAAATGTGTTTGCAGTAGTGATAACTGATAATAATACGACGTAATTGCTTGTATGTGTGCTCTCGATAACGCCAATCCTCCTACAAAGTAAGGTTGACAGCCATTCTATTGTGTATTATAGCATTCTATGGGTAGAAAGAACATCGATAAGTATTATAGACAAGGAAATCGACAACCCTATTGAATTTTATTGTTTATCAAAACTCAGTAATACAAAGCCAAACATGTTGGTTGCATATCATAAATATTAAGATCAGTAAAAAAAATTAAGTAACTATATTTTCAAGTAGTTTAATTTTTTTATTACTAAAAATAATTCCTATAATATAAGTAAAACAAACATATTAAAACTTCATAAAATACTTTCACTTTTTCATTTAATATTTTAAAATACAGAGATACGATTCAAACAACAACAGAATTTGGCATATTATGTCAATTTTAGTTCCCGGTACGAACAATGGCGGCGCTTTAATTCCCCACAAACATTTTGTACGGTATGGCCAGTTTAGCGTACTTGTATATATAGAGGTCAATGGTCCTGTTCCATTTCGTTACATATTGTTCCACTCCGTGTCATTTTGTTTCGTTTCATGCTATTCCGTGCCATATCATTCCATTCTATTTTGTTCTATTCCATTCCATTTCATTCTATTATATTCCACTCCATTCTATTCCGTTCCACTGTGTTCCATTATATTCCATTCCATTATAATCTGTTTCAGTTCGTTTCATTCCATTTCGTTCTGAGCTATTCTATTCTATTTCAATCTGTTTTATTACATACCATTCTATTCCATTTTCTCTATATTAGTAATATGGTTAAAAAAGACCTTAATATCTGCCAAAAACTACAAAATAATAAAAAAGAGTTTTACGTGGTAATATTACATTGCAGTTGCATTAGGGCCTACCTATTAGCAACATGATTGTCTTCAAGCCCAGTGTGAATAGGCATTTTTTAAGCTTAATCTTAGTGCTTTATTTCAGTATGGGTCAACTCAACCACAGAAAGACAACGCTCACATAGAATGCATATGTAAAATACAAGTAGTATCATAATGCTGCTGTGTCTTAAGTGGTGATTATCGACACTTATCATAATCTTCAGAATAATGAATCTGCATTTTTAACCTTGACCGACTGCAGGGTGTAGCTATCAACGGGCTACAGCATCCACATATAATAATGAGATATCCTCTGAACGCAGACGTACCAACGGCTTTACATGCTTTTAGGGCGCGGGTAAAACACCGTCAACTTCCTGACTCCGGTGGGTACTGCTATAGAGAATATCTTGACAGAAAAACCTAAATAATAGATTTTGGTTTGACCTGGGATCGACCTCATGATGAGAAATCGCGCTAACGATAACAAGAACAAGGAGATATTTTTTTAAATATATAAAACTTAATTTATAAAAAATATATGTAAAATTATAAATAATATTTTTCTTTTTTTTTTCTTTTTCTTCTTCTTTTTTTTTAACGTCAGAACTCCACACTATGGTCCTTTTCTGTATCGTAGAGGACGGTTTACATACATGAATTTCACAAGGACCAACATCCAGTCTCGGAACAAATACTTGTAGGCCATACGAATACTTGTTCCGTGCGGGATTCGAACTGCGGCTCTTGGCGTTGCAAGTCATTGCTAAGTAACTGCGCCACAGAGCCGTCGTATACTTAATAATATTTGATAAAAAAAACTAAGACATAACATTTTTACAATAGAATACTTTTTATTATAAAAATTATAAAGTGGTGAAAATTTACGAGCTCTAAACAATCTAAGTCAAATTAAAGTTCTTAAAGAACAATGTATTGACTTTTGCTGCAATTAATTCAAATCGATTTCCACTCTAGCAAACCTTGGCCGCAAATGATCAGAATTTTAAATTGACCTTTCAGAGAACTGGCAGCACGGTGTAAAGGACCTTTTTTCCATTCCAATAATATGCCTTTCAAACTGAGAGCGGCAAAGAAATAATAGTAATGGCTAGGGATGTTTTAGGGTGTTAAATAGTCGATGTGTTTAAATATCACTAACTTTAGTACTCTTTAAAAATATTAGTAAAGCAAAGTAAGCTTAAAGCAATTGTGTTAGAAGTGGTTTACCGTATTCAGGTAGTAGATTTGGTTTCTGCACTGCATCCACCATGGGGTTCCAGTTTAAATGGATTAACATCAGTATTATCCAGGCTGTAAGGTATTAGGTTTTCGATTCCTGTTCTCAATAGAATAATAACACAAAAAAAATATTTCCTTGTTTAAAGTAAATTGCAGTGCAGTTAGCCGTTTTTCGCCGGCTTCAAAAAAAGACTAGGATCGCAATGCGACTGCATGTTCCTATCTGTACGTGTGTTACAAGATTTCGAAGCTTCCTTTTTATAAAATAGGCGTTACTTCAGGAGGAGTCCCATACAAATTGTAATGTCAAAATAAGGAATGAAATGTTTAACATAACGAATTAGCCGAGATTGAGATAATGGTATTTCTTAGTCTACTCAAAAGGTTATTGGACTTCAAATTACGTGGTTGTTTTATTCCTTTTTGTTCTTTGAAGTTGGCTCTTACTTTTTTTTTAAATTGAAAGCTAAGTTTTACACTAATTTTAAAATAAACTATCGTATAAAAAAACTAGATGTAATAAAATTTCACTTGGTTTTATCTTCAAATAATGTGTTTCCTTGCTGCGAGATATATCTAATTGATACTACAAATTACACAGATATACGAGTAGTATTATATCGACTAGTATTATATCTAATTCGTTACAAAGATATCTAAAAATATAATAATATTTACGCGAATACTACAAACGGACTATAACTGCGTCAGAGTCAGCTCATAAGCGGTCTTTTTTTAAACTTTTTATAAGCCAGTGCTCGGCCACAATCCCACCTGGTGGTAAATGGTGACGCAGCCTTAGATCGTGCTGTCTTAACGTAAGAGAAGCCTATTCCCTCTGGCCTGGAAGACGCCCAGATTGTATTCGGACGGAAAGACACCGCCATAATTATTCCACTTCTTTGCCGTACGCATTAAAAAGAAATAAACCGTTTGGTTCTAATGTGTGGAATATCGACCACAAAGGGGTGAAGACTCGCCAATGAGACGCAACTGAGACGACGTCCAATGGTGGAAAGGAAAGGGAGGAATTAAAGCGTGCAATTCCTGCGCACACTCTCCGAAATGCATCCTATAGAATACCGAGAGGCTGGCTACTCTGCGCCTGTGCTCGAGGCCGACAAGGTTGGTTTCAACCAAATCAAAGTCACCTCTTAGCACGTATCTGCACTGAGTCGTATGTGACAGCGGTACTCCATGCACGACCGGACTTGCGCTTTATATAAGGTAAGAAGCTGTCCCGGCGTGAAGTGCCGCCGCACCCTTGCAAGAACACCAAGTTTCCTTGCGGCTGCTTTGGCTCTAATCCATGGCTTTTGAATCCAAGCTATAGTCAAATGTTTATATATATATATAACTGTAACCGTATATTTGGAACTGTATACTTAATGCCTACGCTACGTACGTACGTAAGTAAATCAATCAAAAGAACTAAATGTATTTGTTAACATTTAGTTCTTTTGATTGATTTACTTATTTCTATTTCAAGATATTCTCTACCGAAAGTTATACAATGTTCGATGTGTCGATACATCTTTAGCCTCAGCCGAGTTAGGTTGGCCAAGCCGATAAAATCTTGGCAGTTGGCACACCTGACCGACGCTAATTGGACAATAAATCAATTCTCCCCGTTTCTTATTGGCGAATCGTGGCATTCCAATATTGAAAATTTGGCCGAGATAAAATGACATAGACATGATAAAAAACAATAGGGCGGTCGGTTATCTCTTTCTTTTGTGGTCATCTCTAGACTTTGGTTCTTATTAAACTTGATGTTTGTGTTTTGTTTTACGTCGGACCCGTCCTATCAGTTAGTCAATTTGTTTTCGAGAGCTCGTTATTGAATTATTAATATTGATCGCTTATATTTAAATCCGACAGTATTATACATTATGAACATTATAAACGATGTGTTAATATTTTATTATTATTATTATGGTGGGGTATTTAAATAGTTTTCTCATCTAGTTGGCACTTATACAAAGTACATAAATGAAAATGTATTTATATAGTTAAATAAATACATAAACAATACGTAAATAAATAAAATGCCAACCAGATGGAAGGCCTCGGCAGGCAAACGGCCGAGTATTAGGGGGAAAGGGAAAGAAACCGGCGGACGATGCGGGCGATATCGAGTAGCACCGTCTTCTGCCTTTGAGCTTGGAGCGGTCCGCCACGGAGTCCCAGTCGCCTCAGATGACCCGAGAGGCTGACTGGGATTAGCCCATTCGCACCTCGTGAGCCAAATCCAGAGATTTTGGCTCATTTTTGACTTTCACGAAATTTTCGTCATACGGAATGGTAATATTGACGAAAAATATCCTTGAGTGTTCCGGATCCATCAGCACATATAGGATTATTCGCATATAAGTATAGTCCTATCTGTGATGATGGCCCGGTCCCAGTAGAGCCTGTCGCGGTCATTTACGAGCACGATTTACTCGTAAAAAGGCAATATCCGGTCCACAAGACCGTATTTCAGATCGAGCTCCTGGTGTAGAATTCTGGCTACTAGGTAGTGCCTGTGCAAGAACTCAGAGGTTGAAAGCGACAAACAACCGGAGATGACATGCCTAAGTGACTCACGGGGATGGCGACAAGCTCGACAAGTGCTTGGTTTTAATAACCTGATCCTGTATCGCACAGACAAAACCCTCGGTTTCTCTAAAGAGGTCACCAAAACGTGGCCAGTGGCGAGAGGCAATTCTCTACGAAAGGCTCATGTGGAGCTTTGTTGAACCTCCCATGGAGCTCCTTCTCTTTACACACGGTCTCACGATCTGTACTGCCGGGTCTTGCCACTGCTATTTGGCTAAGTATAGAAGGGTAAGCCTTTTATCACAATAAATGACGTCCATAAATTAAGTAATGGATCACACGATCTCGTCAGGAAGTAATTACGGAGGCTGCACACTTTGCAATTATGCATAGTAATCGTGCTTAAAAAGCCACGCCCACCATGTTTCAGCGGCAAGTACAGCCTCATTACCAACGATCTCAGATGGTGCATAATATGCGATGTCACAGGGGTGTCGACTTTTCTATCCATGGCGTTAAGTTTGAGTTCACCTGAGTATGCCAGAGAGATACATGAGGACAGGCATGACCCAACCATTATATGCGTGTGATATTTACTCCCGACAAAATGATGTCAAGCACTTTGGTCAAGCGTACATAAAGCAGATCGTAAACTGATTGTTTCATACATACCTAGGTATCGGTATGTTTCAATTTCGTAAAGGGTCCTTATATTGATTGCCTCAGAATTAGCAATCCTACTCTCTTCGACATGGAGGACCGCACACTTATCCGTCCCCAGCTCCATTCTGATAGAACTGCTGAACTCACAAGTGGTGTTTTCAGCAGTTCCACAAGATGGGAGCGACTGGAGGCGAATAACTTAAGATTATCCATATGGAAAAAGTGGGTCACTCTAGTCCCTCCTTTTCGTAGCTGAAATCCCCTCCCGGAATCCTTCTATTAGGCACTAAGAGGGTTTAGAGATAGGCAGAACCAGATTGGACTCAAACAATCGCCCTGGAAGATTCCCCTTCTTATCCTTACGTGGTTCTCCGTAGCCGTCTTCCGCTTGCCTTGATGATAAAGGATCGTACTCCACTGCTCCACACACTGCCCGAGGAAGTCTCTAACTGCACAGTCAACCTTGTACAGCTTGAGGACCCTATTTAGCCATATGCCATGAGGCACCAAGTCGATTGCCTTCTTTTAGTATATACAGGCGGTGGAGAAGTTCCGATGGTTGCGTTTAACCACTTTGCCAATGACCGCGTCCGAATGACAGCGACCCGATATCCATTTTGAGCACGCGACATCACCTGATTTGAGTCCAGGTGACGAGTAATTCTCGCGCTCAAAACAGATGTTAGAGTCTTGTATATGGTCGGTAGACACCTGATGGGGCGGTATTTGCTCGGGTCTCTGGTATCCTGGTATTTAGGAACCAAATGAGTGATCCCAGTGGTGAAGAGGCTTGGGAGCAACTTCTGGTCGAGAGCCTCTTGAAACAACATGACACACCACGAACCCCTTCAGCCAGTAGGGATGCAGCCCGTCGAGTCCCGGACTTTTCCAGTTCGGGGCTCTACGGACCGCCTTAGCTACGTCTTCCGGCTTTATGATGATGGGGTCCATGTGCATAATATTCACACACTGGCTCGCCGGAACTTACGTCCAAGGTTTCTCGCTATGGTTTACGGGCTCTGACCACAGGCCGCGCCAGAATGCGACAGTGTTGGCCTGTTTCGGTGCTTGGCCCGTTCCACGTATCATTGGCCGCTCCAATCATTTATAGAGCCTCTTGTGATCACTCTGAAAGAGGCGATTTTTGTTAGACGTTGTCGACCTCTCGGTGTATTGAATTCACTTCCCCTAAGCAGCGATTCTCTGCTTCAGGATGTCTATGCGCTCCGTCTGGCTGGCTGAGACAAGTTGATATTTGTCACAGCAAATTCCGTCCTGACTGTGCGCATAATTATTGGCCTGTTATTGCCCGAACAGAAGCTTGTCAGTCTGCCGATAAGGGCTCCTGCTTTTGCGATATGCCTTAAATTATTTTTCTCCTGGCTGTTGCAGTGCAGGCGCTACTTTGTGTAGTAGAACGTGCAGCCGTGGGGAGCTTGGCGCCAATAATACGGCATACCGCCACTGTGGTGCCAAAAGGAATTGAGTCCGTCTTGCAAAGTTCCGGGCTGGCTTCCAAATAGTTCACCAGCATTGGGTTTAGAGATCTCACGACTGCCTGATTCCACTTGCTCATTTGCTCCTGTTCCAGGGTGACTGTTCCAGACTGTTGTCAGAGTCAAAGAGACCTACGGCGGCATCTAAGTGTGCGGGTTACTTTGCAACTCGTAGAGTCGCGTCTCTTGTCTTATTATTTTCATTCGACGAAGGAACAGCCTCACGTCGTATCCGTTCGAGTTCGGTATTATCGAATACTTTTGAGCGAATGATGTACCGAACTCAGTCTGCCAGGTTTTGCTCGGTGACGGTAATAAATGGCTCCAGCTCAGCAAAAAGACGATGTATTCTAGCCCGGTACGCAAAATCTCCAACTTCTTCCCCTTTCGCCCTAAAATACGCCGGCAATGCATTCTTATTCATTTCAAATGTCCATGGCATGGCGTACTCCACCAGCGACGGGTGACATTTGTTGAGTCCTAGAGGACCCTGCCGACACCAAGACGTCTGATGGTCATGATGGATGCGAGGGGCTACGAGGTATTGTGCAGGCCATGGCGCTTGGCTGGCGACTTGCATGCTGTCGTGTCCAGCGACCTCCAGGCAGTGGCCTACTAGTGGACTAATAACGGTCATCGCTAGACTTTCGTTCCACTACGTTTACCTTGTCTTTCAGTTTATAATACCTACATACGACGAGTATTTAGTACTTGAGAAAAATCTAAGTATATATTACATCCTCACACCGCAGACACGTTTCTATGGCCTACGACATTCATTACTCTCCATTACAACCCATAAAAGTTCACTGCTAAACTTAAAGATTGCCTCATAGGGGGCATTTTGCTATAGTTGCTACACGTGGCAGGAGGATTGGCAACTGCAGTGTTTTATAATTTTAAGTTGTTATCAGGATGATGCTTGGCATCTTCTGTTTCAGTTTCCCTCAGTCGCCTCTTACGACACGCTCAGTGTCAACTAGCGACATCTGTTGAGTGGAAGATTATTAGCCGTCATTGAGATAAATTTAGAGGAAAAGGTTGTAAAATAGTATCAATTATTTGTAAACAGAAAAATTTGTCGAGAGTATTAGTCTAGTTTACATTTCGCTTTCATAATACAATAGTTACTGTACAAAATTTTATGTGATAATACATACTTACTTTTTCGCACTCTAAAATGAGTGCGAAATGTATAATCAATCAATCGTCAACAAACAAGAATGTGCTCACCTGATGGTAAGTGATAACCAACTCCAGTTGTGGTTAAAAGAAACAATAGTTAAAATATTGCGGAACTTAAACATAAATAGTGTTTCACGAGCTATGTGTGCATAATAATCCTACCTTGAACAAAACGGTAGCGCGACACCCATTACGAAATGGAACGTGCGTAATTATTTCGTTCCCGCCTTTTTTTTCTTATTCTCAGTTCGATTTTCGAGAGCGCGCGCTAATGTAGCGTCGCCGCCATTGGGCACGAAGTCTTGTAAACAATGTTCACTTAAAATGTCGTTCAATTTGCGAACGCGTTTACTCAATAAACTGATAACTTGAGCATTTATTGGGTAAATTAATAATTCTACTACGAGTATGTACTAGTATGTAAATAAAGAAAATAATTTATTTTAGCTAGTAAATTTAATTCAATGGATATCAAGAATATGGAGAGTAGAGGTACAGACTTTCTCGGTGTATGAAAAAGTGTACGTCCAAATGCGTTAAATTAGGGCAGCGCTACAATTGCAGCAGCATGGAGGTAGGTCCATGTGCAGAAGGGTAAATTTGGAATTAATTATGTAAATTTTAATTTTTAGATTTGCTTAATTTTTAAATTATTACAGCTTTCTTCAAAATTAGAGAACAAAAGTTCATCAAAAATTCAGGTGTCAATTTTTGGATGTAATTATATAAACTTTCTAAAACTTAAATACGGTAATAAAAACGTTTGAAACCATTTTTGTTGCGATAAAATAAATTTGTATTTTAAAAATAATTAATCTTCTAACCCGGCACACACCAACTGCTACATTTATACCATACACGATACCTAGGCTAGCGCCATTCTGGTAGGTTTTTGAACTGTTTTTACAGTTTACAACTGAACACTTTTTCACCTAGTACCCCATATGAGATAGTCCTCCTCTCTACCCTTCATAATCAAGTACTAACATTAGTGTGTATATAATATGTCAATTTTTTTTCTTTAAATACTACAAGAGAAGCATCTGCTGATTATGTTCTATTGATAGACTTGTGGCAGAAAGTCCACTATAAGACACTGAAAGTAAATTAATAGATTGGTGATGTGGAACCGCAACATCAGTGGAAGTGGTACCATCTGCGCTCCTAAACTCACCTGTCCAGAGTGGTGTCTATGGACAAAACGCAAAATAGTGCACGCCAGAAGGCCATCCTTGGCTTGAAGAGTCTTTTGAAGAAGAAGACGGAACAAATACTAAAATCTTATTTTTTGGTAACAGTCTCACAATTTTAAAATTAGTAAAACTTTTCTAATCGAACATCGATAACAACGTTTCGCTTCTTATTATACCATGCAACTGTGCCATAAAATGCTTTTTAGAATACCTACGTCAAAATATTGCTATAAAATACGGCTACCGTTTTTTCTATTCAGACCACCAACGCATTTAAATGAGGCATATCATTAACCGTGAATAAACAATGTCGTATAATGACAAGTAGTGTAGCTTGTCACATCCTTGTATAATATTATTCATGTCCCGTTATCGCGGCTTCACATCGACCGTACGCCTTACTGTTAACATGTATTTTGACAGATGACATAAGTTTGGCGCCATATCACCGTTCTGTCATCTCACAACGATGAAATACAATTCAGATGCAATAATAAGCCTCCGTCTTACATCCTTGATAAAGATGTGCGTGTAAATCATGTTAATGGTCTTGTTTCGATTCCATGCAGTAAATGTGCCATTTGATTTTTGTTCGAAGAATCGAGAGTGCGATTATGTAACTCTAGTAGGAATAGGGTTGTCAGATGAGCGGGAGTTGACTAGATTCGCTCGTGTTAGGTGTAAATGTCCCGTTAAGAATTAACGCACGTTCCTCCACCTGTCTGCAACCACACGTCTTTCATATAATAAAATAATATAATACATAAGGTAAAATTACGGCCTGTATACTTTGTCCCACTGTTGGGTCACACTAATCACAAGCCTTCTCTCATTGTTGACAGAGTTTAGGGCACAGGAGTACCCGCCTTGTTTCTCCAATACTTTTGTGAACTTTACATGACTATGATGTTCTCGATGTTCCCCGCGACTTCGCTCTAGAATTTATTACAATTGGACTTCATTGGCTTTTTCTAAAATAAAAATAACCTAAATTACTCCTTATAACATCAGCTATCTGCCAGTAAAGATCCCATCAAAATTGGTCCAGCCATTTCTGATTTTAGCCGGAACAAACAGTTAGACAAATATTTAAAAAAAATATATTTTTTTGTTATAATTACCGTATGTACTTTCAGCATTTAGTAAAAAGCTGTTATTTTTACATTACAAACAGACACTTTAATTTGACATATTATACAGTAAGAATATGCATATGAAATTATTTTAAATTGACGTAATTAAGTAATAAACGTAACGTTTACGTTACGTAAAAATAGGTATACTACAACACAGTCCACCTGATGTTAAGTTAATGCGGCGGCCCATAGACATCTACATCTACATTCGATTAAGATTTAAAATAATGATATTATAAGAAAAAGACCCTCAATCTCACCATCATCCTTCACAGTCAACTACCGTGAGGAAATCTTTGTTTCAGAGAGCACGAGGGATCTGTGAAAGAAAACATGTGGCCGCCGAGCTCCAACACGTCAAGCAAGTATTACAAGACCACAAGCTTCGGGTCCCGCGCCTACGTCACAGTGAACGAGTGAAGCCAGCCACAGTCGGGCGCGTGCCTGCTGTACTACCGTATGTCAGAGGAGTCACAGACAAGAGTGGCTACATCTTGAAGCGAGTTTCCATTAAAACATACTACAAGCCGCCGAGAAGATTAGTAAATTTTTACCATCATTCAAATGTAGTTTTCCTCTACAAGATGCAGGTGTATACAAGCTAGATTTTGAATGTGGTCTCTCTTACATAGGTCAAACAAAAAGATCTATAAAAACCCGCGTGAAGGAACATACAGCTGACGTGAAGCACCGACGCTCCGGGAAGTCAGCAGTCTGCGAACATGTTCAAGATCATCACCACCATTACATTAGATTTGATAAACCACAAATCCTCGCAAAAGAACACCGATTCCTACACAGGACGATACGCGAAGCTATTGAAATTAAAAACCATCCAAATTTCAATAGAGAAGATGGATGGGTGCTGCCATCTGCTTGGGACCCTATAATTAATAAAATTAAATCCAA
>DWHP01003283.1:0-13552 GCA_018247895.1 Parnassius honrathi
ACAGTGTCAACAGTTTAAAAACTAAAATATCAATATAATAAAAATAAATCTTAAAATCGATTGTCGTTTACAGTTCGATTTATTATTTGTGTATGCTAACTGTATTTTTAATCTGTGCTGACAGCTCCTGTCTGAATCAGTCTATGATCACTCGTCTCGTATCGTTTGGTACGTGTGCGTTTTAAGTGTGTTTTTGTGTCTCCCGTTGTTTTATTGATTAGTATTCCTCGGCCACTGCTTTCTTTGTACGGACTTCTGATCTTACTTAACTTGTTATCATACCGGACACCGATAATCTCGTTTACTCGATTGACTTTGGCTCGTTGTTGTAGATTTTAAGGCCTCGATTTTATCGACTGGATATTGACACAATGGATCGTGACACAATTCTTAGACGATATTTTAATTATAACAGAAGACCATTAAAAATAATTAAAAAAGTATTTTTTTAAACATAACCTAATCTTCCCGCATCTTTCAATCTATTTGTGAGTTACTATAATTCTCCCACTCAATACAATACAACATATACTACAATTAATATAGTAAACAACTATCTAGTAAAACAAAATATCAACTGCACTTCAAAAATCAGTTATTTAGTTTAGGTTGTCGCTAACTTGTTGCATAATCTCATTTTTACTAATCTCTTATAACTTTGCTCTCAGATTTCAAAAATCTGCCAAATTTTAAGTGATGTTTTGATAATATACAAGCTACTGATTGACACCAATTTCATGTTTTTACAATCTTGGTCCAAGAATGTATAAAAGCGTATCAGTGTCCTTTGTATTTTATGTTTATTGTCTGTTTAAAATAATGATAGTTTATGGCAGTAAATAATTAAAATGAATCAATCAAATGTTTAAACATCTAGATTATACAAACAGAGAGGCGGCGTCAACGAATATAATTATTTGATCAAAGTAACTTGTAAGTGTCCTTCGATTAAAATTGTATGAAGCTTACCCACCCTTAGGACTTGCTTGAATTTTAATTATTTTTTCCTAATTCTAATGGATATAAATTCACAATGATATGTGATGTATAGTGTTGCCAGTGGGAGCTCATGTAGGTTGGGATACCAGTGAAAATATTATTTTTCTCCTGGAAGGTTAAAATTCGAGTGATTTGGTCCGCCAGTTTACGACTATATAGTGTACAAACACAGAGGAGACATCAATAAAGGTCTCACTTCTGTCGCGTGTGAAATGAACACATGTTTTTTCTCCAATTAATTTGTATACCTCTGGCCTCCTATGAGGTAGTTTTACAAAAATCGTAAAATCTGTATTCATTTATTTTATTTAAAGAGCGCTTTCAGTTTCAGTAAGGTTTGAGTCAATTGCACCATAAAATAAACAAATCATACTAACTGCAACATCCCTCTTTCATCCCTTTAGGGGTTGAATTTTCCAAACTTTATGCTTATTGTATTAATATACAGCTACTGTTTAAATTACAGATTTCTTCGTCTAACGGTTTGAACCGTGCGTTGATAGATGACTCATTAAATCAGTACATCTAGTTTTATTCTACGCAATATATATACGTTCCAGTGCTGTGCCAGGCCTCCCCTCATTTCTGAGAGGGTCTCTATACTGGTCTCTAAGATGACAAGGAACTTGCAAAATTAACCCAACGGATTCTAGACGAAAGACCACACCGAATTGTACTAACTTCGTTATATTGAAATAGGCATAGCAAATATTATATAATAATTATAATTCTAAGTATAAATATCATTGAACGTTAAGACAAATATGAAATCAAAGTTGAATTTATATTCTTCATCAATCGTTCGATTAATGAAGATCAGTGACATTGTTATATGTATAACTTAGAGACTTAGACTAGATATTATACTCTTTGGTGACTTGCAAGTCAAATTTGAAACGGGCAGGCAATGAGAATGTAATCACTAGGTTTATTTGCGCGCAGGTGCAAACAGTGTCGGCTAGGCTCTCTAAAACGTCTGAAACTAAAACGTAGTGATTATAATGTTACGTATGTATTTAATTACCCTAAGGATTAGATACTCCTTGGTGTCAGTTGTTTTTGTTGATTATATTGACAAGATGTTTCTACAACCGTCATAATAGAATAATCATTTTAAGAAAAATATTACCTGACGTGTTCATATGAGTGTTTTACGAGCGGCACTAATGTTGTGTTTACTTGTATGGGAGATAGGTGGTGCAAGCAATGATAGCACCTATGCATTTTTTCGTGATCTTCGCGGCAACAAAGTGGCAGGAGCACGACGTATATTCGGCGGCGCTCCAGCACAACTGAGTGAGTTTCCTGCCGTTTGTGCTTTGCTGGACAGCTTCTGGTCGACGCGATGTTCAGCTTCAATACTGTCATCACACTGGGTGCTCACAGCTGCGCACTGCATCTCTCCATTCATTGCCTATATCAAATACAACACCCGGCATCCAATCTACACTGAAGGGAACGTCGCAGCTATTCATTACTCATACCAACATCCTGAGTAAGTGGTCCTTATTCGTCCATCCATATCAATCATACAAATTTGTCCAACATAATTATTATAAATAACGTGAATAGTTTTTTATGTACTCGTACACCATCGCTGGACACAGGTCTTTCAAGAATGTTTCAATATACATGCGTTATTAAAATATAGTCGTACAGACCGGGCCGATGTCGGCATTGCCAACTCTCTCGCTCTGCTCAGGCTGCTTTTCATCGCCAGCCTATGGAATTTAGATTCAGCGGCTTTGACCATCAGTGGGATGATTTTACTAAAATCAATGTTTCAGAGCGATAAAATTTAAATTCAAACCTATGGTTTTGAGTGACTACTATTTTCTTACCTACAATGTAAGTAAAGTTCCGAAACTAAATCCGAGTAAGAAATATTTTAATTCATAACACTAACTAAGTTATTTCTTCCCTTTATTATCCGCTTTCCACTATCGGATAACCAGACAGATAGGTATATTAAATAATGCCTTCCAGACCGAATTTTAATCCCAGCGGCCAGCCTCAACGGAGACTAGGCATCCACGCGGGACAGGATTATAGTGCGTGTGTGTGCACAATGCGATCTCTATTATAGTGCGTGCATGTGCACAATGCGATCTCTAGTATAGTGCGTGTGTGTGCACAAAGCGATCTCTATTATAGTGCGTGTGTGTGCACAATGCGATCTCTATTATAGTGCGTGTGTGTACACAATGCGATCTCTATTATAGTGCGTGTGTGTACACAATACGCTGTCTATTCCAGCATCCTCGTAGTCCAATAGAACGGCAATCTGACACAACTGGAGTGTGATCAGGTGGTACCAACGGCTGCACGTATTTTCCGATGTATGGATGTGAACCACTGGCAACTTTCAGACTCCAGTTCACCACCTAAGACTGAACGTTTTATTTGTGCTAGAGCCACGCTGCAGCTATATTACGGTTGTGGCACGAATGGATCGACTCGACCGGGGAAGGATTACGCTCACTTAGAATACTAGCGCAAAATAGCAGCTTAATGTTGCTGTGTTTCGTATGGTGAACGTGGAAATTCGGAGACCCTTTTTGACTGGAAACGAGACATTCCATCTTCGTCCTCAGGGGTGACAACGCATCTGCATTTTGATTCTTAATCGAGGATAAATGTAGATGTATAAGGGCCATAGCATCCACTTACCATCAGATGGATTGTGTGATCGTTTATCACCCTTATTTTATTAAAAAACCTTCACCAACAAAGTTTAAATGAAAGAAATTTGTAATCTTATATCATCTCTTTGGTATACATATTTATCGATACTTTTTTTTAAAGGAATAGAAGACAAACGAGCATGCAGCTCACCTGATTGTAAGTGCAACCACCGCTCATGAACAACATCAACACTTGTAAAATTGCGGGTGAATCGCCGGTCTTTTAGAAAAGAGTAAGCTCATTTCTTGAAGGTCCCTAAGTCGTATAGGTCCGGAAAAATCGACGATGCGAAACTATTCCACAAAGAGGTAGTACGACGACAATGTAATATCACCAGAAGTTTTAACGTGTAGAGTAATTTTCTTTCTTGAATAGGTACAGGGTTCTGCAAGAGGACAATGGTCATGGCATGGACGTAACGCTGCTCCATCACGACGTGGGACTCGTTCGAACAAGGGACGAGATAAAGCTCCACGCTTTATTGCCGTCTGATCCTTTGTTGAACTTTCGTCGCTACGAGCCGATGAATCTTTTGCATAAAGAAGTTCAAGTAACGCCATTTGCGATATTATTGATAGAAAATAACTGTTTATAGAAAAAACGTGACATCTGAGCAACAGTCCACATAATTTTGTCAGGCGTAAGGGAATTTACATGTAGAAGAACCATGATGCATCTGTACTACTATGGCAGTAGCACCAATGGGTCAGCTACGGGGAGGACGGTAACGGTAACGGTAGTACCATTTTAGCTTTAACCTTGGTAGAGTGCTGCGCTCTCGCGGAACAGCAACAGCTTTGTGCTGCTGTGTTTTGTATTCTGAGCGTAGAGAACGGAGAGTGTAGAGAGAAATGTTGTAACGGCCTCATGTGTGCTACAACCAAAATATAAATAGCACGTATTAAATCATATTATTTTTCATTAAATTATTTTAGATATTTTTATAAGCAGAATTCCTTAATAATCAAGGCCTGCTCAGATACTACCAACACATCACCGAAATCAAAGCTAAAAGAAAAGCCGGATCGTAGTAACGGTTTTGACATTTTATTTGGGGGAAAGGGTTATCTTTTCAAATTTTCGTAATCGGTAGGTAAAATTTATATTCTTCATTTTTATCATCACTAATAAAAAATAAAGGAATTAGGTACATTTTAAAAATATTTTATTTTGCTTACGTCCGTAGTCATCTAGAATATGCCTCTCAAGTTCGGAATCCGTGCTATGCATTTAATATAAGCAATATTTCTTATATCATAAATTTAGCTTACCTTTTGCTGATTACAAGGATCGCTGCATACGACTTCACTTACTGCTTTTAAACATTCAAAGAGATATAGGTAACGTCTGTTTTATAATAAAAATAGCACGAAATAAAATGTATTGTCCGGAGCTTCTCAGTAAAATCTTACTAAGAACCCCTGTTAAAAACTACGCAAAAATGTATTACTCTATGTTCCAATTTGCCATAATAATTATGCAAGTAATAGTTTTTTATCAAGAAATTTAAGGTTATTTAATAAGTATTCTGAAAACAACGATTTAGACTTATTCTGTGATAGTATTACGAACATAAAAACTACTCTTAAAATAGATTTCGTAAAGAGAGTCTGAGTAAAGATTTGTTGTGAATGTATTATTTATATTATGAATGTATTATTTGTATAATGAGAAGATAAAGCTTTGCAAATTTTTTACCATAATTTATAATAAACCGTACAAAATGATATTCAATTCGTAATAAACCGTACAAAATGATATTTTTAAACTCATATGGTAATATAAATATCTGATAGCGTGTTTGTGCCATCTAGCGTAATCTTTAAGTACCATCGTGAGAATCAACCAATTTTCGTTCGATAAAATGACTTTACACCCTATTCCTACTCCACAAGAAAGTTGTGCGAAATAGGAAAGTTCTTCTGAATTGCACAGTGGTGGACCGTCAGTCATTCAGATGGTGTGGATGGTATCGGGAGTTTTGCCGCGACGTACGTTCATGAAATTTGGCGGCTATGATTAATCTGAGCAATTCCTCAGAGAACTCCCTGTGATCGAAAGAAAATGCAAAGTGATGCAACATCTCTTCGCAGCGCCAGTGAATCGAACCGTACGGAAAGCACTCGGTCGTTGACGATTCGAGCCGCTCTGCGATGGTCAAGTGGCACTGGGGAGCTCAAGACCGGAGATGGTAACAGTATTCCATGTGAAGCCGAAACTGCATCTTGTAAAGTTGCAGGTGGCGTGCCGGCATGAAATACTCTGCTGAACACTCCAAGCTTTTTAGAGGCCAATTTGGTCTTCTCTTCTAAGTGAACACGAAATTGCGTGACTTGATATGACGACGCCTAGAATTCCGATACTGAATGAGACAACAAGGGGAGTCCCTTCAAATTGAGGAGATACGACAAAGGGGTTCTTTTTAGCAGTAAACGCGAAAACTTGTGTCTTCTACGTTGATAAGTACATTTTTTTATAATTTACTTCATTTCCATAAGGCTGAAATTTTTATATTATTGTGGTTCTATCATCTAGGCAGGCAACGAACTACAGTGGCGGCCATAAACGCGTACTACTATAATAGCACTCGATCTTTCACACTTTCTGTTACAACCGCCGGTCAAACTAAATAGTCCCCATTTTATGTAATTCGGGCATAGGAGACTAAATGAAAAAAAAAACCTGAAGCTTATTTAAATAGCATGAGCCTGGCGCATACTAGCTCTTAGACTATAAGAAAAATTGTAAAGCCAATAATGAGTTACTGGTGCGGCTTACTTGTATTCATTACACATGAGTTTCAATTACTCGAAGTACGATTTTAATTAACTAATAATACTATAAACGAAATAATATTATTATGTTTAAACATGCACTGTGTATTTTAATTTACCTAATTGTATACAAAATTGAGAATTTTATAATTTAACATTCTATCGTTTAAGTTTTTATTTGTTTCATATATATTTCGAACTTGACGTTATATTTTGATTCAATTGTAAAAGCTGGTCTCTTTATTAAGTTATTAAGTTTATATCTCAAAAATGCAATGAAATATAGTGTTATTGTTGAATATGGTAAAAATGACAAATATGTATAATATGAAGCTAAAATTAGGTACTGTGTAAATAATAATCTACTAGGATCAAATTCTAACCTTGTTCTTTCTGCATGGTAAAATACCTAGTTTATCTCGCCTCACGGGGAAAGCCTGCGTTATTGAAATAAGTAATATTCATTCTGTAAACACTAGGAACAGACACAAGCTAATAGTACCAGTTACTCGATTCCACCAAGTCAGTTATTCATTCTTGAGGCGATGTATACGCTTATACAACAAAATCCCAGAAAATATACATAATTTGTCATACACAAAGTTCAAAAATGTTATTAAACTAAGTGTGTATAAAAAGGCTTATTATAATATTAAGGAATTTGTGGATGATAATAACCCCTGGGAAGGGTGATCGCTACCAAGCTATTTCTAATTTGTCTTGTGTTGTTAATTGTTAATTGTAAACACGATCGTAAGCTATTATTGGAAAAAAAGTAGTCCCGCTGGGTTTCTTGCTGGTTCTTCCCAGGACAGAGGTTTTTTTTGCGAACCGGTGGTAAATGAAAAAAAAATGACTCAATAAATATTGTTATAACCTACATTGAATAAAAAAAAATCTGTTTCTGTTTCTGTTTAAATTTATAATTAAAATCAAATAATATTGATATTAAAAAAAAATTAAGAGCTTAAAATATTGTTTTTCTATACTCAAAATTCGACGAGTCATATATGAAATGTAATTACTTAAAATACTCTCTTTGCTTTGTGAAACATATGTTTCTGTGGGCGAGCCCAATATTCAGGTGCTACTGTAGTAGAGTAGGGTGATGGCGCAGTAACGTCAATGCGGGACTCGTCCGTCGTAAAACAAATGAAAAACGAGTGGTCCGATCAAATCGTACGAGCCATCAATTACCATGGCTTATTGATATTGGCCGGCGTATGGTACGCGGTTTCCTGTCGCAATACACGGCTAGGAAATATATTCACCACAGTATTGTGTACATTATTACATCCTAGCAACTTTTATAAGATTGTCAAAGATCTCTTAAAATATGAAATAGTTATTTAAACATACAAGTAAATTGCATGGTAGTTTTAATAAATAAAATGTATGTTTTACATGCGACATAATATTATGTTTCTAACATATTATTTAAATTTCTCAGAAAAGTAGGTTTTGTCGCAATTTTTACCGACACTAACTTGTCATAATATGTTGTAAATCAGTACGTAAATTGCAATTTACGAGTAATTGCTGAGGTCGTATCCGAATTGCTCACGAGTTACGACGCTTAAAGCGGACGTCTAACCCTTGAGCCATTTTGCGTTTGTAAAGCTAGTAGGAGCACTAAATATAATTCATTAAGTTATGTAATCTCACAATCTAAACACAACAAAGCAGCAGGAGCCGCTCAAAAGCTCATAAACATATTAATTATATTCATCACCATTCACATTATTGTCGACTTTAGGGATGTGTCTTATTAATTTTAATTTTAATTAATTTTAACTTTAGTAATCACCAGCTATTAAACAACTATATGAAAATATGGTCAAAACAAAAGTAAAGAAATTGTTCATTGAAAATGTTTTTTGCAATCTCAATGAGCTTTTTAATAAAATTATTGTTAGTAATAAATTTATTTTCTTTCTTGTTGCAAATCCGACATAGGCATGGGTAGACTGTTGAGTCTAAAACCATATGCATTTGTATTAAGATCGCATTGTACACAGTTATGCAATAAATGTGTCTTTACCTTTATCTTTATCTTCAAATGTGTCCTGAATATAATATTATTGCAAAGAATATTTTGTAAATAAAAAGAAAAAGAAATTTGTATTTTTATTTCATGAAAGTGTTATGTGTTTGTATGAAAAAATGGAAATCATTTGTTTGTCTGTTAACATCCTTTTACTAAGGAACGAATAAAGGTATCAAATTTAAATTAAGATGAACTACTATGGTCTACGTTCCCTTGAAGTTGTAAATATTCATACTTCCTAGTAAACGCGATCAAGAGGTACGGCTTTTTATATCCTAATTTTGAATACTCGCAAAACGCCCCGTAAAAACACCTGTTAGGTTTTCATCCCGTTAAGATTGTCCTTAATTCTGACTAACCTTTTCGTAAGAGCAATATTCTTAATCTATCTATAACTTATAATTTTCAGTAAGCGTATCATATTTCAGTAAGTCAATTAAAGTTTGGTGAAAGTAGGTACTTACCTTACTGCTTACATTGTAATAAGTACTTATTGAACATATATTATCACTGTCAATTTACGGTATTTATCATCCATCAAAAACGTTATAGAAAAATATAACTGAATTCAAACATACACTTATTTTGCAGTGATATTAGATTAGAAAATGAAAATAGAGAACACGGAATTACACGTTAAAATCTGAAAACATTCTCAAAAGTCTCATAATTCACGAAATCGAAATCTTGCTCTCTATTTCCGAGATGAAGAAATATCTACATATATAATTAAGTTTGTACAGAACTCTCAGAACGCAAGTCCTATACGCAGTTGTCCGGTTTTTTATTGGGTTTCGTCGCTCCTTATCGCGAGTAAATGATTGCGTCTAACACTATAAACAGACGATTCTGACAACTGTTATTTTCCAAGTTTGAAGGATACGATAGACAATGTAATTAGAAGCTTCAAAGCATTGTTGATGTCTTATTTACTCTTCAACTTACTTCTCAAATGTGATTTTGAAAACGGCCGGAAGTATTCGTTGACCGCATTATTTATTTATTAGGTGCCATTATCGGGAGGATCCAATGTAGTTTATATAAATGCAAACTACTATACTATACTTATAATCCCCTCACCTTTTTTTATAAAATATGAGCAACAAACGAGCACACAGTCCACCTGATGGTAAGTGGATACTGTGGACCCTAAATATCTACATCTATCCTCGATTAAGAATCAAAATGCAGATACGTTGTCACCCTTGAGGACTAAGATGGAATGCCTCGTGTCCAGTAAAAAGAGTCTCCGGTTCTCTACACTCACCATACAAAACGCAGTAGCATTTAACTGCTACTTTACGCTGGTATTCTGTGAGAGCGTGGTCTTTCCCCGATCGAGCCGACCCATTCGTGCTACAACCATACAAATATAGCTGCAGCATGACTCTACCACGTATAACCTCTTTTACTAATAGAACTACGATAAGATCTTAGTAGCGTTTATTGCGGTATCAGAATTATAGTGGCAACTAACATACTTCCATTTAAGTCTGTTATTGTTTTGTTGTTTGCTTAAATATTTTTAATTTCTTTGTGATAATAATATTTCATAATCTAAAGATGAGGATAAAATTGAGATAAGCGCTATAGCTCAATAAAACGAGTACCTATCGATACTTTTCAGGATGCGCACATCACTTCTGTGTTATTTTTTTCTTTTAAGCTAGATACTGCAACGGTATTGTTACACCGAGGGAAAGTAAACAGAATTTTTGTCACTATATCCAATGAAATAAACGACGGTAGACTAGATGGCGTTAACTTATGACATGGCAACACGCAACCGTGTCACGGTAATGACAGAATAATAAATTATGTTGTAATAACTTATTATAATGCTCACCGGGACTTATGATAGCCGGAGTTTAACTAATGGAACTAAGTTAAGTAAGTGAGTTTAATTAGCAAATTTAGTAAATTAAAAGGCAACGTCCGATGTTTTTGGAGGGATAAGTGACGTAGATAGTAAAGGGTTTTATTATTCATGGTGCGGCTCGGTTCCTTTGAAAATAAGACCACTGGCAAAAAAAACTTTATTTGTTATTATTATGGTCAGTTTTCGTAAAAAGACAAAAACTTGTCAAAATACAACACATTTCATATAGCTACTCACGGACTGCAATATATTTTAATGGAATGTTTTATCTACTATTTCCTTAGGAATAAAAGCGACACGTTATAATTTTTAATGTGAGACGTAGCTCAGCTAATCATTGTGAGTACCCACTCAAAATAACAATGTAAATGTTCTTATTTAAGCGTTATCTTGTTATTTCCCCATACTGTACGTTGAATACGCTGTGATACGACATCGTTATAAATTCTAATACTTTATTTTTAGTTTAGTAAACAAATGCGCACCATATCTGTCTACTTAATATGCACCCTCAGGGAGATACAGCTAGTATAAAATAGTTAGTTTTTAATTACAATTTTATTACCGACTCGCGTCCCATTCAATTACTGAAAGAAATATTAGAAGCTGTCTCGAACATTAATTGAATTTAAGGGTTCTTAAAACACTAGAAAACTGAATATTCCATCTCTTATCCCCTTAGAATATGCTCATTGATATAGTTTAGGAGATTCCGCTACCCCTTGTCAACCCGTGCGCGTCGCACAAGCTGACAAAGGAATACTAAAACAATAAAAACAATAATATATTTCTGGCAACAACTTTATAATAATAAAAAATGCTGTTGCCAACTTACCTGCCAACAACGCTTGCAATTAGCTGTCTTAATCAGCTTAATCATCCTTTCAGTTAACAGTCTAGCCTTATAACTAAACGGCGCCGTTCAACTATCTGCCTAAATGATACTCAGCCGTAGAGTTTGTTACAACATTTAACAAACTGGCTTAGGCCATCCGTACGACAGAGTGAAACAGAGCCGTTCAACTAGCGGCCTAAATGATATTCAGCCCATGTGTTTCAGTCGATGCGTCTAATACAATAATTCGTACCTAATTATGCACTATGCGCTATATTATAAAACATACGCGGCTTTGGAGTGGTCCGGAGGCCGCCCCAGCCGCACCCTAACCTACTGCATCTGCACGATACACGATAGTTGCAATGTTGTATTAAACGCAGCGGTTGAATATCATTCAGGCCCATAGTTAAACATAAAAAGGCTAAGCTTGTACTATTTTTCATTAACTTTGGAAAACACCATCAAATTTGTTGTTTGCCGACGCCATATTGACAGTTTGGAGAGTTTGAGCGGTAGGTGGCAGAAAGAGGAATTAAATTTAAATGATTTGTTTGATCAAATGGTTGAATATCATACAGGCCGCGAGTTGAACGACGCTGTTTAGTAAAGAGGCTCGGCTGTTGATTGAACGGCTGATTAAGCTAGTTGGCCGTGACAGAGCCATGGTATTACGTAATAACTTGGCGAGAGTAATTAGGTCGGCTCGACAGAGGAAGGACCACGTTCACAGATAACACCAGCGTAAAATTGCAGTCATTCTGCTTCTTATGGTGAGTGGCAACAGGCTGACGGAACCCTTTTTACCGGTAGCAAAGACTTTTATTATAGTCCTCAGGAATTAAATTTTACTTCTTAATCGACGATATATGTGTGGGCTTATGAGACACAGTATCCTCTTACCATCAAGTTGAACTCGGTGCTTATTTGTCAATAATTTGCAAAAATCTATGATTTATGTAAAGGAAACGGTATGTATTAAAAATATGTTATATCAAAATGCATTAGTTGCAGTTCAAAGCCTTCGCATCACGCATTTTGTAAAACTAATGTTTTACCATCGCGTTGTTTTACCCTATTCTAGGTCGAGATGTCACGAACGAAAAAACCCTTTGAAATTCGAGTCGCGACAGTGGCATTGGATGAAAATCTGAATTCCCCACGCTTTTACCCGATACGCATACGATATGTGTTATCTGTTAATGCCACTTGGGATCAGCAGTAGTGCTTTGTACTCAAAGGCACCTGCTTTTTATATAAATAGAATATGTTTTCCCTAGTTCTTTTGAGATGTGTCGATTTATGTAGCGTTCTGTTCCCATTGCAAACCAAAATCTAATTTGTTGCTCACATTTTGCTTATTACATAGATATTTTATTTTAGTACTGATGTGTCAATAAGGATTGCTAAATTTCACTTTTCGGATTATGATTGTGTAATTCGGATTGTGTAAGTATGAAAAGCGAAATTTAGCACGTTTGCACTCCAATTAGTGCGGAGCCGCCCTAAACTCCGCTTATCGATTCGAAGTTCTCTCGAACTCCAGAACTTTTTTTCCTTTATTATATATTTTTGAAACATATTTATTATAATATATTCATTGAATTTTTTATTTAAAAATATATTAATTATAGTAAATTATATTATCATCAGACATTACCGTGTTAAAGACAAAAACAAGCCTTCATAACTATACTTTATTTCAAGATGGTATTCTATACATGCGTGGTCTTTTTTCAGTCTAGCTGATCCATTCGTACTCCAACACGTGTACGACGTGTCTCTACCACGTCCCCATCTCTTTTTGCCGACATACCACATAGTCGAAATTTGTATTGTCGTTCATAATGCTTCAGTCATTCCATTTGATCGGAACGATGGACATATCAAACGGTGGCATTTTAGTCAAACCTTGACGTATAATGAGCTATAAAAGCTTATTATATGAGCTACGCAAACTTTCTTGCTTTAATGATTTCTTATATTTACAAAAACCGTAAAAATTAGTTTCTTGCTTTAGTTTTTAAAATTAACTATGAGTGTTAGAGTCACGCATAAGCTATATTAGTAGTGTAGTTGTAGCACAAAGGGATCGGCTCGAGCAGGAAAGGAACACGCTCTACTAGCGTGAAATATAGCTTAACGCTGCTGTGTTCCATAACATGAACCATATTATGGTGAGTGTAGAAAACCGGAGAACTTCTTTACTGGAAACGAGGCATTCTATCTTAGTCCTCATGGGTGACAACGCATCTGCATTTTAATTCGTAATCGAGGATAGATGTAAATGTCTATGGGCCACAGCAACCACTTACCATCAGGTGGACTATGTG
>DWHP01003284.1:0-13549 GCA_018247895.1 Parnassius honrathi
ACTTTGATGAAATTTATTGATTGATCGACATTTATTTATTTATTTCTAAAATTGTGTAGATTGCTTAATTTTTAATTCATTGATTTTACTGGTTGTGGGTGTAAATTGCCTGAATAAAGATGATTATTATCTTTAAATTGAGTTTTATTTTTTATGATTAACCTTGGATCACATAATTCTGCAACTAACTACTTTTGTGCATAAAGTTGCAGAATTATGTGATCTTGTAAAATTCGTTAAAAATAATCAGTACACAAGGAATGGGGTGTACTATATGTAGAATGCATTTATAGATAGATATATCATCCGTTTAGTTCGACAACTCCACTACAGATGTCTCTGTACCACGGAATCGACTAGCAACTCTATTCCAGGTATATATAGTGTACTCTGTGATAAATATGTAGTAAATTCCAGGTATACATAATGTACTCTGCGGTAGTAAACTACATACGACTGCAACCACAGAGCATAGTATATATATAGTAATCTATGGCATATCACATCACAGACTAACTAGTGGATTCTAGGTATACTCACATAACATCGATATATCGAATTTATTCTATATTTTCCATACGATATATAATAATAATATCGATTCGATGTTTTGACAAATATTTATTGTATTAGATATATCCATGTATTTACCTATAGAAACATAGAATATTTGCTTTTTTTTATTTTTTTGTCGAATCTATTAAAAAACTAAATAATTTTAACACTACTTGATGAATTCAATTTTAAATAAGATTTATTGAGATAGTGACATCTGTGAGTGGCGAGCTTAACTATTCACGTCCCGAGTCCCGTCAGTGTATTGGATAAGTAAGTTTAGCCATAGAGTATAGTAGATCGTTTTTATTTCACTTGCAAATGCAGGTAACAACTCATCTCAGTAATCTCACCACTATCTTAGTAGTACTTTTCCATAGAAGTAACACTCATAGAAAATCATTATTATTACGCTACTAGTTTAGCTATGTTACTCTGTTCTCTGATTCTACATTCACACATACAAAATCAAGAACCACAAACTTTACACGTTTCACTTGAAAAAGGTAATATTAAACTTTTGTGGAAAGTATTCGAAAGTGAAAAAATATAGATATTTTCTAGCGATATATCAATAAACATCGAGGCTGGGATCCGATCGTACTCATTCCGATCACTTAAAAAATACATCGAATATAAATATCGATATATTTATAAGTGGACACCCCTAGTGAACTCTACGGAATTATCACAAAGGCATGTCGATCTAAAATCGATCGATTTTGTAATCGATATATAGTACTGAATCGATTTTTCACTGCAGAAAATCGAGATCGAATTTTTTTCTGTTTTCATAAGAACTATAAAATTAACGAAAATTGGTTGAATGTATCCCATACTCATAAAGAACCACAGGTTTTCTATGCAAAAACTAGTGGAACTGCTTTGTGCTTAGTTTCTTTCGCCTCATTTTAATGGATTAAAGAAATTATAAATAAGTTAAGTTTGTAATCTGTATTTTGTACCAATCTGAAAGCAATTCGAACAAGGATCGATTTTTAAGAAATCGGTCTTTTAGGCCTCAATTTTTTTGTGAATCGATTCATTAGATTTTGATTCGAATCGAATTAAAAATCGATCTTTTTCGGAAACAATCGACATCCCTAATATCACAGAACACAGAACATATCGAGCCATTACCGCCGAATTATGATCAGCGATAATTTTCCCTACAGCGTTTTTCATCGCAAACCACATTTTAAGTTATAACGGACTCGGTTCTTCGACATATCCCGCCAAAATATAATCAATTCGAAAGTTATAGCAAATGCTAAGTTTATCGTTAGCACAACGGTTTTTAATATTTTAAAGTAACCGACATAATCAATATAATATATCGTAAACCAAAGTAGACTTTTACCTACATCTTCAGGTCACTCCGTCAAGTCCGGAGGTAAGAACTCATCATACCTAACGAAACGAGCCCAAACTCGGCACACCTAGTGGTACTCGGCGACCAGTTCCAATAGCGATTACTAAAGTACACATTCAGGTCACTCCGTCTAGTTCGGAGGTAAGAACTCATCATACCTAACAAAACGAGCCCAAACTCGGCACACCTTGTAGTACTCGGCGACCAGTTCCAATAGGGATTACTAAAGTAGACCTTCAGGTCCCTCCGTCAAGTCCGGAGGTTTGGACTCACCATACTTAACAAAACGAGAGTGATTTGTGAGTTGGCGTTTTAAATGTATATGTATGGACTTAGTACCTGCTCATATCATAAAACTGACTTTAAAAATATATTGATAATTAAAATGTAGTATGATGTGCAGACTCCAGACCTCGTAAACAGTTTTGATATTAGTGAGTAGGTACTCCAAATAATATTACTATAATACCTAGTATTGTTGCGAATAGGATACCTTACGTAAAAGGTTTTGTTTGGAGGTGAGTTGTCTGCTTGCTTTGCGCATACTGTGTTTACGCTACGCTCTCCGACTGCCGGGATGCGCGGGTGAAAAACGAGTTTGAAATCGTGCTGAGACCTCGTCTTAAGTTGAACTATTTTATTATACAATCCTACTTTACTTCTTTTTCTTTAGCACGCAACAGTTCAATAAAAACAGGTATTATGGATATGTGGCTTATGGATTTCTATTTTTAAATAAATTTCCTTTTTAGAAACATATAACACGGGTGCGTTCCATTTTTAAATATCGTACATCTCAAAACTTACTGAGTGACCTACCTACGTACAACGCTTCCTACTAGAACTTAACAGACGTCACAGATAACATAATATACTTTGAAGAATACCGTGCATACCGCAAAGATCGCATACACATCATATACACTGAAGGCACAGGCCCAAGGTAAACGCGCTTCAGCGAGCAACCTACACCAGTAAGCCGTCTCGGCGCACCCGCGCAGCAACAGACGGCGACTTGCCCAGTGCGGTCGCTGCTCGGGGCTGATATTAAAATAATACATATAGCACACGCCATAGGCATCCGCCATGAGGCAAGTGCACATGGCTATTAAAACTACTTAGTGCTCACGAAGAACGGTGCATACGTATCCGGCGTCCATTATCCCCGACAGAAAGGCCGAGACAAGAAAGTTAGATTAAGCTAGTGAAACACGAGGGTGCTTCACCCATGCTGTTGATGGAGACGGATTTCAACTACACATTATTATATAAAACAAAGGTATTTAATATTTTATGAATTTAAAAAATATATGAAATGAACACTTTTTTGCCTTGATGTACTTTTCTCGGATTTTTTAAATACGAACTATTAGAAATTAGCGGCAAATATAACATCATACATAATAGTACTTATTACCATTTCTACTTTGCGTCTGTTTGACCATAGACTAATTTTAACTAATTATCATTTATAAATATGTAGCACCTACTATTTTATTAGCACGCACACATTTGTAAACGAGTGTTGAATACGGAAGTAGTCGGTAGCGTTCGGCTAGTTCAACGCTCGCGCTCGGTTATAGATTTAATTTTGCAACTAAAATATTTGCACCGCGAATACTATGAAATTTTACGGTGTTACATTTTAAGCAATGAAAGTGTACTCGTAAGCAAAGGTTATTCGAAAGTGAGCTTTTGAACTCGTTCGCAATGACAAGCAAATAACGCAAGTGTACCACCCAATCGCAGAACAATTTTTGCGGCTAACCAAAGGTTAGACTTTGGACAATCACTGTTCCATCACATGGAAGTGCTCGGCGTTGTCATTCAGTAATAAGCCCTGCTGACGAAAACGCAGTGATCGATTTCTACAAATGAAACGCCGCGCTAGCACCAATGATGCAACTCGAGTTCAGCGTTAGTGAGTACGGGTGGAAACCACTGATTTTTTCCGTATTTTACCTATTTCATTTCCAACGTGTGCAAGCATTGAATAATAATGATGGTCCACGTCGAAAACATTTCTTTGAATATTTAGTGTTATTTTAATTGATTGCATATTTAATTTGTATATAGTTCGTTAGTGTGTCCTTTTGACTTGTTAATTAAAAATACTTGATTCCAATTTTTAAATACGCCATAAAAAGGTCAGTCATCGGTTACGTCGTTGAAATGTACTTTTTGCTTAATTTTATTTTTTATGATGGTCCTAAGCCTATTTAAAGTATGAAGGAGAAATTTTAAATCATAATTCACGTTGCGTAGTTATCAACTTAGTAGCGAACGTGTCATTAAGGAAATCAAATAGTAGGCAAGAGATCCGTGCATTGACTCGTACAACACGAGTGCGCGTATGCTGTAGCTGTTTATCAAAAATAACATTCAACTTTGGATACTTTTAAATAACCGTAGAAACCTTATTTATGCGCATTTTTAAAAACTATAAAAGTGTAAAAAAAAACTATTACGGCCCAGAGTTGCCCAGACTTGGATCGACCCGGTTAGGGCCCATCTGTAACCAGCTCGATAAGCAACTAAGGGACGAGCCCAAACTGCTAATGGAAATTGCTTAAAATTAGGCTAATAAAAAACTTACCCAGTTCAGGAGAAGGGCATACTACCAGGCTTAGTCAGCGTGAAGTAAGGGTATTGTGAGTGTGTGTGTGTGCTTAGAGAAAGTGTTTGGATGTTTTACTGACTTCGCCAAGGTATTCGGACGTCCCGCTGTCGCTGCACCGCTCCCAATAAGGCGCCTCCTCCTTCTGCTGGCGCCGAACTCCTAAATCACTTCACTTAGCACAAACTACAGTCTAAGTTGGGATAGTCTAGGTTTAGAGTCCACTCGGATGAGCGATGCACTTCGTACGATATAGAATGCCACGCAAGCTACCACAATTAACACTATCAAGCATTCAAGACTATAATCCTATATTTTTCTTGCAACATCAAATTTCCGCGTCTACAATATCTCGACACAATCGGCAACAATATAGGTTAAACCGGGAGCTAACTATAACAAGGGGAGCCTCGTTTTAACATTTATTAACGAACTAAACTAAAGCAAATGGCGGCCGTCTATCGTCTAACAATTCCGGTTTAACTCGGGTTCTCGCGGCGTAGCTACACGTCCGAATCTGTCAGCCAACTGAACGAACTGCACGCCAGCGCAAGCAAAAACTCACTCAATATCCAGCGCCCTCTAGAGGAATGTAATCCATACAACCGTGCATCCGGTTTCGTTCATTTGGGCTTGAACACTTTCCGTAATATAAAGAATAAATTGCGTGGACAGAGATTTCCATCACCTGAAGAAGCAGTGAACGCCTACAAAACGGCCATTTTGGTGACCCCAACTTCCGAATGGAATGGTTGCTTCAATATTAGTTCCATCGTATAGAAAAATTTCGCGGAGAATACTTCGAAAAGCAATAAATACATTTATAAATAGTAATGTTATGTCACTTCCTTGATTCCCGAAATTTTCAGTCTCGTACTTTGCCCTACCATTTCACTATTATTCACCAAAAGCCTATTGCTATACATATACGTAAAACTTTTGGATCATGTTTGCCTGCACTACGGACATTAACTAAGTGGTACACTACCACCGATCGCCGACCAGGGTTTACTCAAGAAGCGCTGAGGCATTAAAATTGAGACCATATATAGGGGAATATTTAGCCCTAGATAGATGTAACGTTTTATTTTTAAGCAGCTGTCTGTTCAAAGTTGACTTTTTTAACTATGATATTTTGTAAAACTACTTTATTTTCCTATTTTTTTTTAATATTTTCCAGATAGTTCATTTAATAACTCTTGAAAATCAACAACTTCTTTTAAATAGCGATTTTGTGATTGAAGCCTTATGATAAAAACAAAAACTTGGTTAACACCATCTAAGACGATAAACTGATACTTTTCCTTTTACAAATCTGATTTTTTAAGTTAGCTATACCTCCCATTTCGATTTATTACATGTTTTCAATTTTAACTTGCATAATGTAAAATAAACCTGTAAAAAAAATAATAAACTTACTTTTAATAATTTCGAAGTTTTTTTCGAAGATAATTTTTTAATACTTTAAAAAAAGAATTTTAAATAACACCTTGGTATTATTTATTTATGTATTACTTATAATCAAATAAAAACATACGGACTATGGTGATTTGTTTATCGATAAAAAATATCGACATAGTCCACGCCCTACGTTGCTTACGCATTTGGTGGACAGCGGCAACAGTGTATCTACACGTATACAATTTGATGGTATGGGTAAATGTAATGAACACAAACACAAATGCTGTGGTGTGCGTTTATATTAACGCGATTTAATTTTGCATATGTAGTTAAGTATACAGTTGTGTGTTTCTCTAGCGCCCCCCTGACGTTGACAGAATTTTTGTTTAGGAATTAACGCGCATGACCTCTCCAGTTGGTTGAATACTCAAAGAATAAAACACTAGCTAAAAAGCTCAATTTTTTTGGCAACATTACAGTGACAAAGTGCCTTATTTGTGCTTTTAGTCTTTCCTTATAGTCACCGAATTTTAAAGCCTACTTTATACATTTTCTTTGATAATATGTAAGAAATATTTATACAGTAAAACTAATTTATAATTACCCAGTTTTGGCAAAGTTTATAGAATGAGTATGCCTCAAATGGTCGTTAATTCTACCCGGAGTGCCAACCAATATACTGAGTCCTTTTCGTAGTCTCGCCTTTTCTGCTTTTCGTTTTTGTCCTCCACTAAGAAGACCGGGTACAATCCAAATGAAGGGCTTCAAATAAAAAAAAATTAATTTAAATAAACTAAAAAGGTTCTAATTTATAGTAAATATTCTTTATTGACGGTACTAAAGGAGGTGTTCTGGCAGAATTAACATAAATCCACAATTTTTTTATAAAAACCAAATCATCAGTACTAAATGAGTTAAAATTTAAATGCTGTTTAATTTAACAAACATGTAATTGTAGTTTTAGATGTTTTATAAATACATAATATAATTTTTGGCTTACCAAAATGAACATTTTAGACTATAATTAAAAGGTACTAATTTTTCATGTTTTGTTACACTCTCATTAATCACATTTAGACTATAAAAATGAAAAACATTTTTTTATTCAGCTAAACTAAATTAACATCACAAATTTAAAACTTACCTTCACTAGCTTAACAAATAATTCATATGTTTGAACCGCTAGCTCTCTTGTTGGTACCACAACAACAACTCGAATACCGTCATGTCTGTTTATTTTTGGTCTAATAGCTTGTAAACCTTCTATAATAGGTAATGCATAAGCCAAAGTTTTTCCGGACCCTGTTTGTGATCTAAAATGAAAGCAATTATTGCTTATAAAATAAACATTAGTTGTCACAACTGTTTAAACCAACCATACCATAGTGATTTAAATTTACGCGAACACTACACATTGAATAAAACTATTATTTACGGATTTTATCGCGTTTATTTACTATCCCGACGTTTCGGGTGCTTTACAGTAACCATGGTCACGGGGGAACTGAGGTGTTTGACGTTCCAATGTCATAGTTAATCTGGTTACCTTCAGTTTTTGAATATTAATTTTTGTCTGTGCAAAACAGGATTATAGCAACTGCAAGTATGTGCAAGCACAGATGCACTCTAATCTTTTACTCTCATAGTCCGATGAGAAGGTAATATGATAAGACAAGAAAATCACAGAGATTGAAATTTCTTCTTATCAACTTGAATATTATATTGAATAAGTTATCACTGCCACAGTAAACATAATAAGCCATGTGGTATTGGCGTAAAAGTTTCCATTACCCCATTTAGTTCCATGGATGTTGTTAAATTAAACTATAGTAAACACCAGAAAGATCTAAAGGCTTCCGTTAGCTTGTGTTATAACCTTGTTTACCCCAATAGCAAAATACAATAGACTGGCCATAGGCAATACAATATTCAATGTGTGAGATATATGGAACTGTGGCGCATGCCAAGCAAGATAATTAAGGAAAACCTTACTACAACGGGAAAGGTCCCCATACATATATTTTACAGGTGGAACAGGAAAAGAAAGAACATATTTTTTGTTAAAGTTTTTTCCCGACGATTGGTGAACCCTATGTTTGCTGAACCATTGACAAAGCCGAATTAACGGTAAATTGAGCTACGCATCGTACGGCAACAATTTAGACTTCGGTGTGTTTCGTGTGTTTCACTAGTGGCGCGACGACAACGCCGCCACATCACCCCCCTGCTCAGGCCGGAAGTCGATAGTGCAGCCTCGTTGCCGACGAATGTGCAAGTGTCAGTGGATTGCCCTGTAGTCTGCGGTGAGTCAATAAGAAGGCAAGTAATCTGCGAGAGTGCTGTGAAGCAGAGGCGAGCAGTAAGGCTCAGAGCCGTGCCGAACACTGTATAGCGCAGAGACTAGCTTAAAGGAACAGGAAGCATTATTATTCCAGTACTGCGATGAACCTTGTTACGCTAGATGGCTTGCAGGACATGAAGACAGCAGACAATATCTGCTCGGGAGCGAATGGGTGGGGTACTCTATGACGATGATGAAGCTTGAAGCTTCCGAAGGTTGTTGGTTGTGTGTTCAGATCATGTTGGGGTCACCAATGTGGGTACCATGCGGAGACCACACCCAATGTCTGTGTGTTCGAATATGTTATATTGTAAACTAACAAATACTAATGTGGGATAGGAATGAGTATTAACTAACTCAAATGAAGTAATGTTATGTTTATATTATAAACAACTTTTACTACAAACTGATTTACAAGATAAAATTAACTATGAGAACAATGTAAGTTAATTGATATAAGTAGCGCGTCGCGTCCTGTTACTATGCCGGTTGCATGCGGAATTTTGGTAGCGCGATTTAGATTTCGGTGTATTTCGTGTGTTTCACTAGTGGCACGACAACAGCACCGCCACATGCCTATTTCATCAAAATTGATTATAAAACATTTCATTAGGCTTAAAAACTCATAAAATGTCTTACCTAATTAAAACATCTCTGCCTTGAAGTATGACTGGAATAGCATTTTGCTGTACTGTCATAAGCTGTTTTAAGTTCAAATTTTGATGTAAATTTGCAACACTATGAGGATGAAGATCCAAATCTAAGAATGTCTGAGCAGTAAACACTTTTTCTACTATTGGTTTAACTGCTTTCTGACCAATACGAGGTACATCAGGATTGTTTTTAAACAAAGATGAAATCCAACCTCCACTTCTAGGTTTTTGTTTGATTTGCAAGTCATCAATAAGCTGCTGATAGTTTTTCTCTTTAAATCTGCCTTTATTTTCACTTAGATCTCTCAAATTTGACTCCAAGTCTACTGATTTTACAACTGGAGTGCCAGATACTTTGGCTACCTTCAGTTGAGGCTCTTCACAATTTCGCATAGAGAACGTCGCATTACGTGCATTTTGTGGTCTCTTTCTTGCTATTATTTTACCACTAACCACAGGTTTTGATAAAAATTTGTACTCTGAAGCATTTTTTTGATTTATACCAGGCTTTCTATTTCTATTAATCTAAAAAAACAATAAATATTATTTTATTATAATGCATTAAATAGTATAATCAAGAAATTACAACCAACGCACCGTTTTGGCAGCAGATATATTTAATTGTAAATCATCCATTTGCTTGACAGGTTGGTACCTGTATCGTTTAACAAATTTATTTCAAATTTAATAATAAAAATATTACAATTGAGGTTAAACTCACGCCTTGTTGTTGACATCAACTGACATTTGACATTTATTGTTGTACGATTTGCCAATTATGGCAGTCAAAAGTCTGTAATCATACAGCCTAATTTGATGTGTACCCACAGTAAATTTTTTATCAAATAATTTACAGTATGTTGAGGCGACATACAGCGAAGTTTTTGGAAGATTTGAGCAAAAACACAGCCCAGCAGATGGTTGATAGTCATAGTATCTACTAGCTCAAGCCTCGCACGCGGATAAAAAATGTCTTATACCTGGCTTGACCTTAGGTATGCGTCCTCATACACTAACATAACAATTTCAAATCGTGCTAACCTCTTATTCTAACGAATTTTTCAACACTTGATGTGACAATACTGACTATGCCTTAAACCTTTAAGAAACCGCACTGACTCTTTTATATTTGCAGCAAATAATATAACAGGCGTTTTTCATACTTAAATTATTTCAAAAACAGACGTATAAATGTATTCTAAGTATAAGTAAGTTTTATACTACTAGGTTGTTCAGTAGGTTTTCGGAATAGGACACTTAGAAATGAGTATAATGATGCTCAGTGTTCTCACTGTTGAAAAATTCGATCCGTTATGGGCTGCCAGTATAATGTCGCAGTACCCTAGGGAAATATATGACGTCATAAATCGCCGCCATTTTTGTACTGTAAGCAGTGGCAATTTCGAGGTAAGTAGATGTCAGTGTTTTGATCATGTGATCAAAAAACATAACTTCGCCTAGACATTTAACAGCTTGATTGAACGAATGATTACTGCACGTCTTATGCGCAAAGCGCATAGGTAGCTTCTATTAGCGCCTAAAAATCGAGAATCCAACGTTTTGTCGTATGAAATCGTTCAATCATATTGAACATATAAATAATATAAAGCATTTTGTCAGAAAGATAAATAATTGTTGAACTTGTTTTTTTAATCGATTACTTGCTATTTTACATTAAAAAAGTGGTTTTTGTGACATATGGTGCAGATTTATCAAGTCAGTATGGAGGGGGAAGACTAAACACGATAAATTTTGAAAATATCAATTGTTCAACTCAATCTATTTTTTTATCTCTTCATCTATCATGTGAAGCCATGGAATGTAAGTCGCTGTTTAATTTTATTTTATTTAGTTATCATTAATTTATTTCTGCTGAAAAATTCCGAAATTTTCGGTGTTTGCACTGCTTTGTAATAATATATTTTACTAAATAAGATACACTTTGACTCACTCCAGGCTCGGCTGCCGACGCGAGTGTGTTACTGTATCGTTTGTTTACAGCGGCTCGTGATGAAAAATATCGATCGCTGTAAAAATACAAAGTATTCCAAAACCAAAGATAAATTCAACACTCATGCTGAAATCGCGGTTGCATTGTACAGGCTACCGCCGTGTTTGGCACTATAGATCAGCTGATTGGGATAGGATGCGGTCTTTCTTTGCATCCTACTCTTGGTGGCGGGTTTGCTTCTCGCTGGACGATACCAACGTTGTTGCTGATTCTGTCGTTGATGTGGTACTTCAGGGTATGGAACTTTTTATTCCTTTCTCTGTGGTGCCCATCGGAGGCAAATCTCAGCTGTGGTTTGGTCGCTCCCGCAAAATAGCATCATGCTATAGGCAGGAGTGCTACCAAGCCCAAGCTGACGCATCAACGTCCCGGGATGTAAACACCAGCGCTCTAAAATAGAAGTAAAATTTCGCTTCCAGTTCCTTCAAAAGAGTCATTGCCAAGACAAACATAACCAAGGTATCTTTTAGACATTATCATTATGTTTATAATCACAGATTTTCATTACAATATATTGTTTCGCTAAAAGTACGTAGGATTCATATACAAATATACTTATACGTCTTGGACTTTATGGATTGACCTGAAGGTGTACTTCGTATCTGCTACTGGAACTCATCGAAGAGTAGAACTAGGTGTGCCGAGTTTGGCTTCAGTTTGTTAATTATGATGAGATCTTACCTCCGGGCTTGATAGTGTGACCTAAAGATGTACTTTGGTGTATGCAAAATTAAAATACTGGTTAAGACTTGACGAAAAACTTTGTGAAAACGAAATAAAGTTGATGAGAAAAAAATAAAGATTTAGGTACAAAGCTAGTTTTTACGACAATGCCTGGGTACAAATACCTAAAAATTTAAGTAATATTAAAGTGGATTAGTTATTTAAGATAATTCAGTTTAAAGATTTTTTCAATTAACAATATTAAAAAAAATTTGAATCTCAACAATCAAATTACATAGTCAAAAAAATATTTTCTATTGTTGATTGAGATTTCTTTCTACATTTTTCATGATCATACACACGAGCATTATGAGTCGTACACTTTTGGATTTTCCAAAATGTTTTTTATTGAAGTTGGATATAAAATTATAGGAAAATTAGAAGTAATAGCAATAAGGATATTTGTGAAAACTCGTGTGTATTTAAAATACTTTAAAAAAATGACGTATAACATGCCTTTAAGACTGACGCTTAAGGCATGCACATTTGAATTTATCGAAAGTTTAATCTTAAGTTGTAAAAGCAATAACATTCAAATAATATTCTTTCTTGTTGAATAGAAAACGTAATAACAAAAATAGGAGGGCAGTATGGACTGGACTACGTTCCGTTTTAAGCAGGATCCAGTATAACAAACTAAAAAGGAAAGGCTTTACAGTATACTGAATTGACGTCATAACTTACGGTGGTCACAGTGTATATTGGAACGTACCCATAGAAATGCGTTCTAATTTTTTTTTTGAATCTTAAATTCGTTAGTAACCAATGCCAGAAAAAACTAAATAAAAAACTATAACCATTTTTTTTCAAACTTCACAATTAGCGGGAATTTGATTCGTATGCAAAACGTAGAAACTCGAAATTAGTGCGGTTATTAAAGTATTTCTGCTTGAAAACCTTTTCTACATACTGGTGCGCTAAAATTAACAAACGGCAACTACGCATCCGTTATTCGTTATTCAGCTAATATTCTAAAGCTTTCGTTTGAGACATTTCAGTACATTTTAACTCATACCCTTACAATTCAAAAAGGTGACCGCGCGCTGGTTCCCTCGAATCTCAACAGACGCCCAAAAGAAAGCAAGAGTTGACATTTCCAAGGTAAATTTAGCAAATTGTTGGAGGTCCGGATTCTTTTTGCGCTTGTTTCGTAATCGTAGGTGAAACATGGGTACACCATTTTGGCCAGAAGGCGAAAAACCAAATCAAGGTGTGGCAAAGACCGTCTTTCCCGCCTGCCAAGAGGTTCAAGGTATCTGCGTCCCCTGGAAAAATAATGGCCTCTATCTTCTGGGATGCGGAAGGTGTAGTAATAATCGACTATTTAAATAAAGAAGAAACAACAATGGAAATTATTACGCATCATTAGTCAAAAAACTACGCGAAAAACTAAAGAATAAACATCGAGGAAAATTGCGTGCTGGAGTATTTTTGATCATGATAATGCTCCTGCCCATCGATTTGATGTTGCAGGTGCTACCATCCGAACTGCTGGATTTTGTTTTGATGCAGTATACACCATATTCTCCGGACTTAGTTCCGTATGATTTTTAACTTTTTATTCACTTGAATCTCCAATGTGATGAATTAACTCCAAATGCATGCGGCAGGACTTACTCATTTCAATACAGCTCGTATAGATGAATCGATTGAGCCGAACCAGGGCTCCAAAGTAAAGACTTTGGAGCCCTGGCAAAGGTCAGAGATCTGTCTGTCAGTATGAGCCAACTGTAAAAGCTGAAGACTGAGTGTGGCGGCATCGTTTCCGAGGCACCTGAAATTCTGAGTGAGATTGAGATGTTCTATGGGCAGCTGTACACATCATCGTTGGAGCCACACGCAAGTGTGAGTAACGATCCAAGAGCAAGTCTAATCC
>DWHP01003285.1:0-13548 GCA_018247895.1 Parnassius honrathi
GTAATGTGTAATTTATAATTAATGTATAGTCAGTTAAACATAATTTTTGTTGTTTTTTTCATAAAATTAACCAAAAAAAAAACCGTAAATAAAATTCAATTATTTTATTCATTTTTAAGATAAAGTCAGCTTTGTTATGATTAAGTAAACCAGCAAGACCACTTACCTTACACACTTATTGAACCTTAGTTCAGTATTAAGTGATCTGGCTGCATACCACAATAAAGTGGTAAATTGTATTTTGTTATCCTTGAGGAGTGGACATTGGTAGATACACCGATACACACCAGCAGTACCAAGTAAGGGAGAGTGGTATAGATTCACAGTTAGCCAAGTAGATTTTCTACAACATAAATCAACTAAACTTAAACTACTGAAAACTATAAAATTAAGGTTATGTCACATGGCAGTCTCGTGACAACTTTAAGAATGTCATTTACGGTCATCCCTGGTCTGCATTACGGCCCTTTTCACGATTTGCATTTAAACAGTGTGGTGCTCATCGTGTTAATATCTTCAACAATGCGCCGACCCGTGACGCTTTCTAACATAGAATAATATAATACATGCACAGCAGAACGGGGGAGTGGATGGTGCCCGTGTAGCCACTAATATGACAAATTACACCTATGAAGCTGGCCTCATACATACGGATTTCCGTTTCGAAAAAACCGTTTCGGAATATAGGTATCGCTGTCCGTTTAAATCGTAGTGGCGGAAACACTGGTCTTAATATGTGATCCTTAAATAAACCCAACCATACGTTAACAGACCATCGAGTTTGGTACACGGTATCTTCGAATTTCTGTCCATATGTTCGTAATGCACGTGAAGCATTACTGCGAGATTCTCGGAGGCATATTAACATGTTACCATATTGACGAGTAATATAAAAGTATGCGTTAAGCATTATAAAACAAATCAAAACACACAAAACGTAACAACATGAAAAATAACTTGTAAAACTAACAAACGTCTGTACGTCTAACAAAAAAAATAATTGTCTTTGGTGTTATTTAGGTTTAGGTTTTAAGACATTTATTCTCATAAAGACATTTTATACGCCACTTACATGAGAACATAAATAAAAGTAAATCTAAATTATATAATTCGTTGTCGTACCAACGTTGTTGAAAACTAAACAACATCAAAAACTGCTATCGAAGGGAAAATCTATACCAATAGAAGAAAAGTTTAATTCTGTTATTCACTTTCACTTTTCTAGTCGCTTTTTCAATACATAATTATAGTCTGGCCGTACTTTGTTCGAGTGTTAGGCATTAAAGTTGTTATGAACGGTGATTCAGCAGAAACGGTTCAATTTCGCTAATATCATAATGTACCAAATCGCCGAGGTTATATGGGTTAAACCAAAAGCTTCACTAAGTCCCATAGTGAGCTAGATCGATTAACCAACTAATAAGTTGCCACAATACTTAGTAAAATACTATTACCACTGGGAGAATATATCAGAGCACACACAAAGGATTCATACCATTTTGTGAGTGAGATAAAGGATAATGAAACTATGGTCAGTTTTGATGTTCAGTCGCTATTTACATGCCTACCTATTGTTGACTGCATCTCAATTGTTATTAGGAAGCTAGAGAAAATAAAATGCCTCATGAATATTCATTATTACTTGAACACTGCCTCGCATCTGGCTGGCTATCTATTGTGAAAAGAGGAGTTCTTTAAGCAAGTAGATGGTGTGACGATACGCTTATCTGTGTCTCCCACGGTCGCCGACATATTGCTCGTGTAAATTTAAGGTTCTACAAGCGGTACGTAGACGACACTTTCACAATTTTACCATCTGACAAGGTAACTGCATTTTTAGACTACCTTAACTCTGTAAAATCTAAAATATAGTTCAGAATGGAGTTAGAGACAAATAATTCTTTAGCCTTCCTAGATGCTTTAGTTATCTGAAATCCTGATAACACAACTGGTCACACTGTGTGTAGGAAAAAGTCCCATAACGACCGATATCTAAATGATGAATCTCACCATCATCCTTCATAGTTGGCTGTCGTGGGTAAATCTTTGTTTCAGAGAGCACGATGGGTCTGTGACAGAAAACATCTGGCCGCCGAGCTTCAGCACGTCCAGCAAGTATTTCAAGAGAACAAGTTTCGGGTCCTTACGACACAGTGAACGAATAAGGCCGGCCACACTCGAGCGTGCGCCTGCTGTACTACCGTATGTCAGAGGAGTCACAGACAAGATAGGCTACATCTTGAAGCGAGCTTCCATTCAAACATACTACTAGCCGTCGAAGAAGATTAGCCAATTTTAGCATCCATTAAGTGTAATATTCCTCTACAAGATGCAGGTGTATACAAGATAAATTGTGAATGTGGTCTCACTTACATAAATCAAACAAAAAGATCTACAAAAACCCCCGTAAAGGACACAACATATAGCTGACGTGGAGCACCGACGCTCCGAGAAGTCTGCAATCGGCGAACTTATTAAAGATCGTCCCCACCATTACGTTAGATTTGATAAACCACAAAACCCCGCTAAAGAACACCGATTTCTCTCAGGGATGATACACGAGGCTATTGAAATTGAAAAACATCTTAATTTCAATAGATAAGATGGATGGGTACTGCCATCCGCTTGGGATCCTATAGTTAACAAAATTAAACCCAAACTAAAGCATACCACTGCAAGACTTTATGATACTATAAGCTCGTTTTGCGTAAATTGGACCAAAAATTAATATTCAAAAACCGAAGGTTGCTGGACTAACTATGATATTTGAACCTTAAAATGGGTGCTGCAAAGCATCCGAAACGTCGGGATAACAAAAGTAAATTAAAGTAGTAATTAAACGCGATAAAATCCTTAAATAATTGTTTTATTCAATACGACTTCTTACTATTTTATGCGTACAACTTAATACTTCTTATATTATCTTTTTGAGTATTGATGAACAATTACCAATATTTTAGAATAAAATTTAATAAAGTGAGTAGTAAGCAAAGTATTTCTGATATTTCCCGATTAACGCTGATTAGCGGCTGCCGTAGGAACCGGATCGGATTTAGAATTTAGATCTTTATTTTAATTGAATTTTCGTTTTTAATCCGTTCAACACTTTGAATTTAATATGAGGTTCTTTAAAAGTGCTAAAAATTATTAGCAAATTAATGTAAATATAATCCGGACAATAACTCGTAAACTTGATTTCCTACGTCGCATGCAAATTTTAGTTGGTAAATTTTGGTGCAACATGTGTAAATTGCACAGTGCGATTGGACACGAGTCGGCCCTGGTGAGCCCTTAGAGAAAGTGCGAGTGGCGTATGTGCAGTACAGTGATAACTAACACTGTTTCGTACCGAGCTAGGTGAAAGGAATAGGTGTCCGCGCAAATATTGAACCTTTTGTCATCTGATTTTAATTTAAGTTCCACAGTTGGTTTTATGTTTACGTATTTTTATGATTTTTATTACAAAATTATCGTTTCATTTAGGTTTATAACATGATGAAGCGTGAAAAAAGCTAATTAAACCTTTTGAAAAGATGATTTTTTTTCATCGGAATCAATTTTCTCTCTGATCCATAATCGAAAGTATCGTTAGTACTATCGTCTCTCCTCGTTTCCGGGAACGTTTGCCAAACACCCGACATCATATTAGCAATATTTTTTAATCATTTTAACATTATCTTTAACACACGTAGTATTTCGTAATATTCATTGTTTATTTTTGGCACCTATCACATTAATTCCACACTTCTCGGGTTGTCTAATTGAAAATTCCTGGAAGCTCCTTGTAATCCCTTTATTTAGGTATTCTGCAGCAATATACAAATATCACTCCTCGAAATTCCGAAGCTAAAATCCCACTAAGCTATATTTATTTGTATGAAATGGGGGTGACAAATGAGCACACAACCTGCTTGATGACAAGGGGATGCTGTAGCCTATAGATATCTACATCGATCAGAATCAAAGTGCAGCAACTAAAAATAATTTTATTGGGTTGGTTATATATTCTTAAAGAATTCCTGTAAGTTTTATTCATAAATATTTTCTCAAAGTTTGAAATTCCCGCCATTTTGAGGTCACGAGCAAACAGGAGTATAAAAATACGTGACCTTGAGAGCTAACAGGTTAAGCAGTCGGTCACCCAACCACCTTCAAGGAGACCTCCTATTACAATAATGATTTAGTTTAAATAAGTCCCTAATATAGGACTAAACATTGTGCAACAATACTTTAACCACACAACTTTGTTACCAAAGTTGATAGGGATCATGTAGGTGCCACGTGAGGGGGTGCCATCCATATGATAGTTTCATTGATGCTTACTGCTACTTGCAGTATTGCGTCTTGTGATGGATCTGCGGGTGTGCTGCGCTTGATTCAACGCATTTTTGTGGTTCTGGTCGATGGAGATATGCGAGTGGTTATGTTTGCTTGTATGTGTGGGGGAACTTGGGATGGTGTAAGCCCGACGATAGTCGTATAGATGTTTGTTGCGTACTTCAGCATTGCGTCTCTGCGACAGTTGTTTGGTGGGACGCTATTCTCGATGGCGCTCTCTGCGTCTGGGCTTGACTCACACCTAAGTAGCTTTGCCCAAGTTGAGTCCCTCCATTACAGAGCTGCAGACTCTCTGACGTCCATGATGTTTTATATAACAACATAATAATATATCTCAGTAAATTTCTCACCTTTGAATGATTTAAGGCAAATTCTTGGTAGGTGAAACAAACATGATCGAAAATGCATTTACTCAACGTCATTGACACAAACCCTTTCCGATGCCGTATTATTAGTCTTATCATATAGCCTTTTGGCTTTATCTGCCGTTGTATTACTTGGTGGAGCATATATGTCGACCTCATGAAGGTGGTAGCTGGAGGGAGGATCTAAGGAGACTCTCAAGGCTGCAGCCGAAAGCCGCACAACGTGGGACTCCATTCCTTTTAGGTGAGTAGTAGACTCAAGATACGCTCTGCGGCTAGTAGACGTTCTGATCATGCAATCGGTGATAATGCCGTACACTTACATCACGTCGTCAGGAGCGGTGGTCTGGCAGGTGGTGGCGCTCAAGGAATGTTTAAGGCCAGTTCGCGTATTTGCCTAAACCGTGTGACGTACATTCACTGTGGCTGGATTATTGACATGCGCTACTTCGGTCGATGTTTGTTCTTATGTACTATCAATGGGCCAAGCCCTCTTTTACTGGTTCGCAAGTTACTTTGTCGTGCACTACGGCCCCCTTCTAGGAGAGCGCATCAAAATGGTTGGTGCTAACCGCGCGGTTTGTGTGGAGCCGTTTGCCTCACCCACTTTTTTAATAAATGTGTGAGATCAAAACCCTTGTATCGGGTATTCTATATATATATATACATATAGTGAGCCTTTTGCAAGCGGGAAGGGATAAATAATGATAAATTGATTTAATGAATAAATAATAATTGAATGTAACCTGATACAAGTGGAATAGAAACGTTTTATGTTCTTAAACTTTCTTGGGCCCCGTCTTTGTGAACGGGGTTCACTTAGCTTATAAGGCGCTACCAACAGCTTTCGATTACTCTAGTAAATATTTGGTCTTCCAAAAGACACCTAAAAGAACTGAGTTAGTATAAACAAACACAACGTAAATAAGGGTTAGAAAGATCATTTAGAAAGATCAAAACATTTAATTTATCCTGGTCAGATATGTATAATTTTATTTAAAAATGGGAAATTAATTGTAAATTATATAATTAAGGGGGAGGGAGTGTTCCAATACGCAGAAGGAACAGCGTAAATGACAGCACACAGCCTTCATGAAACATCAGCATTGATGGCATGAACCTTAATGCTTCGATCAGCTAGAAACCTAGTGATACATTTGCACAATTTTTGGGAATATGGAAGCTGCGAAAGGAGCGCTTTGTGCCGAACCCTATTGAAGGCCTTCGCTATATCTAAACTAACTTTCAAGTACTACCCCTTGGTACCGACTGCCTGCACCCATTGGTGTGTTATTTAAACAGGAAAATCATCAGCTGAGCGACCTCGACGGAAACCGTACCGGCGGTCACTAGTCAGCTGGTGCTCTTCAAGATGCTGCATGATCTAGCAGTTAATAAGGAAATCCATTAGTTTCGAGAACGAGGAGGTGATGGCGATATACCTATAATTGGACGAATCAGAGCGGTTACCTTTTTTAGTGATCGGGTGCACAAAGGCTGTCTTCCACGAATTTAGGACTACACCTAAAGAGTAGAAGTATCAGAAGATGCGTTAGAACTGGTACCAACAAAAAGCACATGTTCGCAGCACCATTTGCGGGTATTCCGTCAGGCACATTTGACTTATGGATGTCCAGAGAGAGTAGTGCTTTGCGTACTGAGCACTGTGTGAATTACACATCAAGCGTAGGGCACTCAAACTACGAGAATATTGGCGGTGTATTCCCCTTTACATTGAGAGTCGAGTTGAATGCAAAAAGTAAACCTAGAAGATCAGTTTTCTCTTTTGCAGCGTGGGCCAGTGAGTCGTCCTCCCTGTGTAGAGATGGAAGTGATGCCTTTAAGAAATTCACTTGGAAAGATTTTAAAAAAAATTGGCGGTGGTCTGGTGGTGAAAAGGCCAATAACAAAGATTTATCAACAAAATAAAAATCAACTAGTAATTTGAAAACTTATTGTAACGTTTAAAATAACAAATTCTGTATTTTGATGGGAATGTTTAAATCAGGCACATTACAACCTCAACGAAAAAAATCATAGTAATTTTTAAAGGTGAGCGAATCGCCGCCCACATTAATTCGTTATTAGAGTAACTGGTTCGACATCTAAAAAAAATTGGCAGGCCATCCCTGGAACTTTCCGCTAATTTTAAATGCAAAGCGCTCCAAATTTCACCAAATTATGTTGCGAAATCTCGAAGTTATTTTAAAAAAACGTTTTTTTTTTCAAATTATTTCTCCTTCGATATCTCATGAACGAATTAACCGATTTTTATTTTCCAAACGACGTCATTTTTTGAGGTTAAGAGCTGATTAGTTTTAAAATCGATCGGTAAAGCCGTTTAAAAGTTACTCCAAAAAAACATTGGAAAAAAATTCTCAAAATCTACTCATCCGAATTAGTTCATATTATCACCAAATCTATTCCACATTGTGATCTTTAGAACGCCGCAAACCGTCTTTCAATCGATCAAGACGTTCAAAAGTTATGCACACGCACGCACACACACACACACACTTACGCACACTCACACATATATACGTACATCCATACAGACGTCAACGTGAAATTAGTCAGAATAGCTTCCTGGGATATCAAAACGTCGACATCTAATGAAAACTCGATTATCGAAAATCAAAGTGAAACCCATAACTTAATGATTTCTTATATTTACGCGAACACTACACATTTAAATAATACTAGTTTTTACGGATTTTATCGTATATATTTAACTTTTAACGTCGTTATATTTAACGTCGGGTATTTAAAAAGTTAAATATACGCGATAAAATCCGTAAAAACTAGTATTATTTAAACCAATGACTTCCCTATTTTTGAAAATTTTATATTTTCTTAGCGGGAAGTTAAAAATAAAAAAATTATGATCAATAATTAGCGTTGTGGTAAAAACTCATGCTGAGTTACGAGTTTTTTTTGGCATTACTTACGATGTATCAAGTCAAACTATTAAGGTGATACCTGGAAAATTTTGTGGTTTTTCTATTTTACATATTTTTTCAAGTTTTATAGATTACAAGCCAAATTTTCGGTACATGTTTTTGATTACAGCTATGATCTGGAGTTGCATAAAAGGAAAACACGACAACATATAACTTTCTCGATACATTTTATATTAAAATACATTTCTCCATGCCAACACAATATTTTTACAAATTAGTTCGTGAAATTATTTTTTAAGTACAGTAAATAATGCTAGCTAAGGTGCGGGCGGGGATAGAACCTGGGTTGCTTGGGTACTGTGAAATTTACAACGAGCGCTTAGCCCCTGACCCCCTGAGCTACCACGACTCTAAATAAGTAATTGCTTATTTTCTGGTTTGAATGTGATACTTTTTTTTTACTTTGCACATTCTACTACTATTATATTTCATTTTATAAAATGTATTCATATAATTAAGTTTGTAGTTTTCTGACACTTATAATGTTTTACCAGTTTTTTATTCTCGCACATAGCACGGCAAAGGCTTCTTTACTTTCTTTTTTCACCCCTTGAGATCCTCTGCGGTATTTTACCATTATTTTTTGTATCTTAATAATTAATATTTAGTTTTTAATTACTTTATAGTCCATTTTTTTTCTTCAACATATTTTTTATATAGAAATATAAAAAGTTAAAAAATAGTTGCACTGCCGAGCCTAGGTTTCCCCTCGGTCTTCTTATTACTGAAATGGTTTGGTCTTATTAAATATGCAAAAAGCAAACCGAAAAAAAAATTGCTTCCTATTTTGGATATTTTCTAGCATTATTTACAAATATAGCCATAAAATAATCCGGCAGAGGTCTTAAGCTTTGTTCCTTCAAAAAACCCCGACCGTACACATTTTCTAATTTATTTTACTAATAAATTCCACCTTTGAGGCAAAATTTATATAACCCGGTGGGAGACAGTTTTAAATTTAGCTAACGAACTGACGAGCTTTGTGTTCGTATTTACATAACATATATTATGTTTGCCATACGTAATATTTATGTAAATAAATAAAAGGTCTTTATTGCATAACTCAAATTGTGCTTAAATTGTTTATTTTTTTAAGTTTTCGTGTTCATTGGGTTGTAATGTTTATTTCATAGAATGAAATGCTATTTCACAAGAAATTAGTCCTCCGGTAAAGACTAGTTTTAATGCTGATTTTTACCCTAGTATTTTTTTCTATAATTTTATGAAATGAAATAATCAAACCAAATTTACATTTATTTAGGAAGCATGAGAGTGCCAAAAAGCACACGATAACATAGTCAACGGCACTTGTACACACGGCTTAAATTATAGTGTACCTTCTCCTCCTCCCTGCTTCTTCTTTTGTAAAATTAACCCTCCTCATATCCTTATTAGATTTGCCTCCTTATTACAGTTCTTTTTAAACTAATTTACAGTCCACCTGAAGGTAGGTGGAGCTCCAGCAGTCCATGGGCACTTGAGACCAACTTCAAAACGAAGAATGTTACAGCAAAGACTACAACGCGTTGTCGCTTCTGAGGGCTAAGATGGGATTCCTTACATCTTCACAACCTGTCTCTATACCCTTCCGCTGCCAAATAGCAGTGCGTGCACTGAAATAGGTAAGAGAGTGATCCCTACTCAGAAAAGAAATCGTACCAACTACTTTTAAAAGAATTTAACGCTACACCAAAACATTTAGAATTAATAAATACCTAACACGATGTTGATTTTTCGTGTCGGATAACGTAATCTGTTAGAAAATCGATTTAAAATAGGGCGGTGTTTGTTTTTAAATTGATATTTTTACACGTTTATAGATAATTAAAAGTGTTGGCAATTTATGAAGATTTATAGATCTAGACTCAAATATATGTCATGAATGAAGTTTTAGAATAACAAGCGTAAAATAGACGAGTGAACTTAAGATTCATTTCATGTGGTAACCATAAGAATCATACTATATATACATAAGAACTAAATATTTGCATAAAACTTGTTGTGAGCCTCTAACCGATTGTAATTATTCACTATTCGTTTTGAAACGCGACACTTCTTCGTTTATTTTTTTAAAAACGAACCGTATGAAAACCAGTTGATAAATGCATTAAAATGTATCGTATTATCTCTTTGAACTTACATAATGTTGACTTAACTTAAGAATTGTAGAAAAATTGGATGAGCTGTTTTTATTTTAATTTAACGTCTGATTTTTTTGACGTACCTATTTATCTAAGTGAGTAATTCAAAGTTTTCAAAAAATTTGAGACTAAGTTATTTTACTTTTTACCTAATTGCTACAGACAGAAAATTAAATTTTGCAGTAATACAACTGTACTTGTCCAGTCACTTATTGTACCGATTATTGACAATGTCGATGTGTGTTGCTCAGACCTGTCTCAACATCATCTTAATACATTGGATCGTCTGCTTAACGACTGCATCAGATACATTTATGGTCTTCGTAAATACGACCATGTATATCACACTCCGCTAAACCGGCTGCCTATCCGTCAGCGCGGATATGTTAGAATACTCTGCAGCCTTTTCACAATTCTGAACGATCCATGTGCTCCCAAGTATCTGAAATCCAAATTTCAATACCTGGGAGTTTTTACTAATTGTTCTCTCCGTTCTTCGGCTAATCTTAAGTTGCTTACTCCTTTACATCGTACTGGTAATTTATCTCACTCTTTCGCCCTCATGGCCATCATACTCTGGAACGACATTAAAAAAGCTCCCAACAGTTCGTTTTTAAAAATCAAGTCCGTAAGTACTGTAGAATCTTATTTTCAAGTTTTAATGTATACCTCACGAAAAGATTCTATATCCTGAATGACTTTACGTTCTATTTTCAAGTTTTAATGCATACCCGACGAAAAGATTCTATACCCTAAATTACTTTACGAGGTTTGAAGACCGAGGTGTCATTAGATCCTTATTTATCCAGAAGTGTCGTAAACTACAGTTAGTTTATATCACCAATACGATACTCGCAAAACAAAACCTAATAAGGATGTTTGCTTAAAGCGCATTCAGACGAATAAGTCGTTTTATTTTTTAATGATTATAAATCGGTGCAGTCGTGTTCGCAGTTTTTTTTACATTTATTTATTTTAAAGTTCTTATCACACACGTGCATGTTCTACATACACGTAAATACTCGTTCATGTAAGGATGTATAGCTCGCAGGCTAAGCGCTTTAAATTTTATACTACCTAATTTGATTTTAAATCAAGGACAGATGTAGGTGTCAGTCGGCCGCAGCATTCACATACCATCAGGTAAACCATGTGTGTGTTTGTCACTCTTATTCTTTTTAAAAAAGACCTCCGGTGGGTTAATCGCATGTTTAACTTCAGGTGCTTGGGGCAATCCAAGCACAGGAGGAGTAACGTAAGAAGTTTTAGCGATCGACTGATGATTTATCCTTATATGTCGATACCAAATTATATAGCTTGGAGATATAGATCGACATTATGAGCACTTGGATATCACTTCTGCGCTTCATTGACCCATCTGCCTAGAAATTTTTATTAGTCCGTAAAGAGTCAGCTGCACAACATAGGCATTTCCAATTATAGTGAGGCAAATTTTAGACACATCTGATGGGTAATGGATGCTCTGACCTATGGACACTTGGATTCATTTTATATTAAGAATCAAAATGCAGATGCGTTGTCACCCAGAAAAAAGAATGTTCGGTTCAAGTCACTCACTGCGAGGAACATATTACACTGCAGCATGACTCTGACAGGAAGCGGGCAGCGGACCGCAGGTTCGAAACCAACACGGAACAAGTAATTGTATGGCCTAATAATATGTGTAATTGTTTCGAGTGTTTGTCTGATCTATGTCTGGCATTTGGGAGATGGTTATAATGCCTGCCACTTCTCAAGTATACCTTAAGACGCCCATGGGATGATTGAGATTATTGGTTTTCTTATGGCGGCACCATACCATACTACATTTTATTACAAACATAAAATTTTAAAAATTTTAAGCACCATGCATGCAATAAAATTTGTACGATATAAAAACAGAATATTATCCAGTAAGATACATAAGATTTAGGGAATGCGCTGTGGTTGGTATTTATTTACTTTATTAATCGAGTTCAAAAAACGTGATGTTTCTAGATTCAACGCGTATGTTTCTTTATGGTAACGCGGTCAGTTCAACTGATCAGTTCAAACTAGAACTGTTGATAGTTTTGTTATTGTGATTATAAATATATCAATACCGAAGTTTTGTATATAAAAGTTTATTTACCGATATATCGAAAATCCGATATATTAAAAAATATCTTTCTATCGTTTGAACTGATCAGTTGGAATAATTAGTTGAACTGACCGTGTGTGTCGTCCATTTAACGACTCTTTTTTTATTAAATAGGATATATTCAGGTTGATATTGAATTTAATAAAAATCCCATCCCAAAGGCTGAAAATAGGATATAAAGACTCAAAATTTTTAAAAAAAACTTAATAGCTGCTGAAGTTAGTATTTTACTCGTAAATCACATTTCTTCGATACTCTTCTTTAAATTATTCTATGTTTAGTTTTTGAAGTTGGTTTTACTTTTCTCGGTTTTGAAGTCGGTTTTACTATTTTATCAGTTTGGAATAGACACAAACTAGTAGTACCAGTTACCGACTCCACCGAGTCAGTAATTTGTTCTTGGTTTGTACAAAATTTAACCGCCACAAAGTTCAAAAACTTTATTAAACTAAGTTTGTATAAAAAGGGTTGTTATTATATTAAGGAATTTATGGATGATAATAACCCCTGGAAAAGGTGATCGCTACCAAGACATTTGAATTTGTGTTGTATTGTTAATTATGTAATTTGTGTAACATACATGATTGTAAAGCTGCTATGTTTTTAAACTCCCGCTGAGATTCTTGCTGGTTCTTCCCAGGACAGAGGTTTTTTCCTAACCAAAGGTAAATTAAAGACAAAGTGACTTTCAATAAGTATTATTTATAATCTTTATTGCTTAAAAAGTTTTTGTTTCTGTTTCTGTAAATAAAACATTACTTCAGTCGCGAGATGAATCGAATATCTTGATCGGTACATAGTATGAAGTAAAGTATAATTTTTCGTTTTATATATAGTTTGAATTGTTTACTGTGTATAAACAACATCAAAACTAAATCAATGTACGTTCTCAAAACATAATTGTGGGAAGCAGCTGAGTATACGCATACAAATTGCTAATAAAGATGTATTATTAATGAGCGTTGACGTGCGACACAGCATATTTTTTTTAATTCACCGTTTTTGTCACCATTCATCATAAAGCCATTTACTCATATTAACAAGAACGGAATTCTAGAAAATATATGAGTTATTGATATAAATAGGTATATTGCTGTTCTTTCAATCTAAAGTGTACTTTAGATTGAAAGAACAGCGAGCAAGAAAAAGATAATTAGGGTGAATGACCTAAATGTAGCAATCTCGTGCGCTGTGTTCATGGAATTTTCATTGTACAAAACCACAGGTGATGCTGTTTTTTTTCTTTGACCCGTAATCATCTTACGATTTTTCGATTATAGGCTATAAAATATATCACTGACATAACAAGTAAAAGGTTTTTAGGTTTGCATAGTTAGAAAGAGGAATAAATAATTTTCATATTCTAAAAATTATGATTTTGGCTTGCAAACCATTTCAAATATACATCCACAATATATGTGTCTGTAAAATATAATAAACTAGCTTTCCAGGCAGACGTTGTTCTGCCCTTTTCGACGACCCTGTCATGTGCTATTAAAATCCTTAATTTCGCAAAAAGAAGTGTGGGTCACCCATGGTCAAAAAAAACTATACAATCTTTCAAGTTAGGCCAAACTACTCATCTTACTGCTTTTTTGTTTTTG
>DWHP01003286.1:0-13547 GCA_018247895.1 Parnassius honrathi
GAATAATGCTTAATCACATCATAATCATATGGACACTGGTTTTAATTATTACTTCTTACTATTATAATACCTATAACAACTTTTTAAGGAAATGCCTTTTGAAATGGTAAAGTAATTACATAATTGGTATTATTTTTTTTTTGTAATATTAACCTTCTGATAATGTACATAACTTTACCTTCAAACTAATTTATATTATATTACGTATTATGGTCAATTGTTTTTGTTTAAATTGTTATATTTTATTTTACAGATCGTATTAAAAAAACAAAAAAGGATTATTTATGGTAGAATATTGTAATAATTCTCATCAAATGTCAAGAAAGAAAAATGAAAAGGGAGATAGGGACAGTGAATCTGTTACTATAAAAATTATCACTTTAGTTTGATTTAGAGATATTATAAACTTAAATTAGTTGTTTAACTAATTAAATCAGGTATAGTTTTTACGAATTTATTAAAAAAATAGCAGAGTTCCTCCTCATTCATGATGAACCCAGTGCATTCTTAGAAATTCATGAAAGTTAATAAACACCTAGTTTTTAGAAATTTCACAAAGTATACACATTACTGATATTCACGGCGGAAAGCCGCGACAAACCCTCTCACGAATGAGAGGAGGCCGGTGACCAGAAGTGGGATTTGTAAGTATAGAATATAGACGGACTTTCCTTTTATGTGTACACTGGTCAACATAGTTGACATATTTTAGGTCAAAGTACGATGAACTTGAGTGCGCTTTACTCACCGTAAAATGCTTAATGCCGGCACTTGCCTCCCTGTGGAATGCGTGCAGGCTGGGCCCGCATTCGCTAGGAAAGCATTACCCACTGTTTTATGCACGTTTCGAAAGTTTTCACAACTAAAACCGGCTACGACAACAATCACTGATCACACTGCTTTGTCTAGGGTCTAATAATTTTACAGGAACGTACAAAAATAGCACCAATCTTGTTTTATTCACAGGACAGACAAAAGGCACTGGTATCCAAGTAACAAAACATGAATAAACGACACTGGAAACGTTTGGTTGATTACATCTCTATTCAAAAAATTAAACAATTGCATTTGTGATTATTTAACACCCGCGCATTTGTCTTTGTTATATTTATAAAATTAGAGAAAATAAGAAATGCACGTCAATCGCACAACAATATTCGAAAAACACAACAAGTAAGACGAAACGAACGCGCAGCTGGCTAGCTGTCGCCTCTCGCTTAACTGCGGGGTGCGGGGACGTTGTCGGGAGGGGCAGATTTGGTTGGATTGGATGTGAATACTGCATGGACGCGGGTGCGGGTAGCGGGGAACACTCCGACCCCTCCCGCCACTCTTTCCGCTTCGTCCAGGAAGTCTTGTTATTTTTTACTATTGAATTTTGTTTGTTTAATTTCTAAACTTGGCGCATTCAAGATTATTATCGAACTATTTCTACTATTATTTATTCTGTGCTATTTCGCTAACATTAAAATAACAGGTGGATGTTGGACAGGGTTCCCAACTTTTTTAATGTCTAATAAACTAATAATAATTTTCGTGATTAATAGAATAATAAAATTAATAGAATATAAACATTAAAAGAAAATATTATACCTACTATATGTTTCAAAACACGAAGAGACGACCTGAAATTTTGAAACATTGACGCTAAAAGAAAACTATAAAAATGAATGGTAATAAGCTAATAAGTAACATGTCTCCACGTTAAATCCTTTGAGTATTCAATAAATCACATGACAATTATGTGACTTAGGGTTGATTTCATTCATTTTTACAGTGTTATATTTTATATACATACTAGCGACCCGCTCTGGCTTCACCTGGATAGGATCCATTAATGTGGAGTTATTTAGATTTAAGATAGAGAACACTTTATTAACATTCGGTTTCTTAACCGACTTCAAAAAAGAAGGAGATTCACAATTCGGATTTCTATGTGGTTTTAGGAATAAGCCCGTTACATATAGACGGATTTGCAAAATTATTTTTTTGTTCGAAAGTGGTTTATTCCGAAATGGTCCAATTTATATTTCGTAAAGATCTGATGAGTTTCGGGGACAGACAACGGAACTCTTCAATATATGCCAGTAAATCAACCGCGATGATATCACATGATGCATTGTTTACGTAATCACACAATATAACATCACGCACGTGCCCTACCATCTAAAGGGGTATGCAAATGTGTTTAGTATACCATCACGGCATACCCTCATTTCTGTCCAAGTAGTTATATTGAAGTCGGTTGTACAACATTTTTAATTTTACCACTTGTCAAAAAGAATCTTCAAGTTTTTGGATAAGATATAGCCTACATCTCTCCTGGCATTGCTCTTTAAATCTGCTCCTATAAATTTCGTCCATCCATCTTCAAATTACGCTTTCACCGAAATTTTGTCTATTTCGGTCAAGGAACAGAAAGTAAATAGGACACATAGATAATAGATATGTAGTTCTGAGACACATTAGCACACGGATAGTGTAAGCCTTAGAGCACAGAATATATAATAGCTTAGAGTAAGAACATACACATTGCTTGTAGGTACTTAAGTATTCAGAGAAATAAGCTTTCTTGTGTGACAGTACTTAGTTGAAATTCTTGTGTAACAATAGAAAGAAAATACATTAACTACAGCGGCAGGGTCGGTGGGCAAGGTGCAATAGTACCTACCTACCTACTAAATATAAAATGCTGAGCAAGTCTATACTCTCTTATCTATACTTTTAATATTACCTATATAGCCATTTTAAAAAGTATAGACTGATAAGAGATATACACGGGACGGATGAACGCATAAGTGTATCTCTGAGCGGTCACAAAAAATATTTTGTCAGGACTTGAGTCTAGAGCGTATCAGAGAAAGCAGTGTTGAACGTAACCAAAAAATGATTAGGTAAAAAAAATCATTTTCGTGAAGTAAGATGAAATATTGGCCTCTATGTCAAAAATGCGGAGAATCAATTTATTTTAAAACTTTAGAAAAACTGATCGGAAAATATGGTATACCTACTATGACTTTTAAAATAAATTATACTTACCTAAGATTTATTATGGTAGACAATTATTAAACACGGGCGAACTGTGAACGGTATAAATCAAGCTATCAGGTGTTAAGAGTGAGGGTAGATTTCTAATAAGCGGTTAAACTCCCCCACTCGTACAAGCAGTATAAAGAACTGCACAGACAACTAGGTACCTTGAGTCATTCAAGGAGTGTCAATTGCTGTTGTCATTCTGTCTCCCGTGGTAATGCTTTTAGTACCAGCAAAGAAGGTGACGTTGCGGTGAGGCCGGCCTGTGTCGCATCGTGCCGGTTTGCATACACCATTTATTTTAGAATATATGTCGTATTTACTTCTAATGCGTTACAAGTATATTTTGTAATGTAAAGTCCACTAAATAATCTTCATGTATTTAAATAGTTAAGAGTATTATCTAACACAGGTTATATTTATTTAGAGGTATAGCTTTTACAATTCTTCATTTTTCAAGCACTGAATCCTGGTTATAATGAAAGAAGACATCATATAATCAATCAAATGAATCATATAGCTCAAGTCAAATAACTAGATATTCCGAAGACCGCCAGTTCTTGACTCTGTTAGGTTTATATATTGTATTACAGTGAATGCATGATTTATTTGCGTACACTGGTGTCATTATCTATGGGAGGTCGACTACGTTGACTACGTTCACATCAACGATCATTGGTACAGATGAACGAGTACTTAGGCATAATGGTACAAAACTGGAACACAGCGTGCGCGAATGTAATATAAACAAGCAGCTGACTGGACTTACACGAATTGACGAAAGTATGCGCTCCGGTTGACTGCAGAAATCCGCGCGATTATTCTGTATTTTCAACAAAAATGCATTTTCGCACGACACACTTTCGTACAATTTTCGTGAAAGTCTTTCATCAGATATTTACTAAGGGCTACAGTAGGTTTCTCCATATCATTGCAGATTGTAGTAGGAACTCTTCCAGCGATCCCTGTAATTACGGGCACTTTGCCGGCAGATGAGTAAATGCTTGAAATTCTGGGTTGTAGGGAAAGTGAAGTGTTAATGCGACAACTTGATCATAGTGTATCGTCCGTTTCAAGTCATGAACCGGGAAGATTCGGCGAACTTTGCACCTGACCTCATGTTAAACAATTTACAAAGTAATTGGCTATTATTTTAACATGTTAAACATATTTGCTTGCAGTAAGTTCTATAGGGCGTTGTGTGTTGACTATTTATTTTAGATTGGTACAACTGTTTTTGCTGAGTGAGTGTGTAATACATATTGTGTAAGTTGTAGGTAAGGGTACATGTTACCCTTATTCGTAAAACGGAAATGGGGTACGGTTTGGCATCGTCCTTGAGAAATTATAGAATCAACATCGGAAATTTCTATTTTATCTTTGTACGCGAGTTTATTTTTTTTATTTCCGTATAAAATCTACAACGAAATACATTTATAAAATACAGACGAAAAAATGAAATTGTTGGCTTTATCGGCTTCCGCTGATCGATCGAACCTGACGTATAGGCACAGAATAAATAATAGTACTACGTAGTATAGATTGTAACCACTTAGACGTACACTTAGTTGTAATTGATTTTTCTAAAACGGCTTTACACATTTTACATGATTTGCAGTATAGAGTACGTACTTAGTCGAAAATATTTATGAGGAGTGAAAAATTGTTTTTATAAATAAATTACATTTTTTTAATCATTCACGCATCATACAATCGTGCTATTATTTATTTATTTTGTGTACCACCATCGCTGTTATTTTATGTCTATGTATGCACGTACTTTTATATCATCTCGACATCATCATTACAGCCGTTCACAAGTCCGCCTCTGAACATAGGCCTTCCCCAAGGAATTCCTCAAAACCAGTAAACGCAAATGCATCCGTCGATTCCTGTATAAATATAGAGTTTACTTCAAATTTTTCAGTGCGTTCACTATAATATACGCGTACAATTTAGAATCTATTGTAGGTAATTGTAGGTATACGAGTGTGATGTTGATTTCATAATAACTTTATTTGTCGTTCAAACGGATGTCCTTTCTATTTGGGAACAAGGATAATCTATTATATTATTGCAAATAGATATCGTGCCTTGGATTGTTAGCATTTTCACAGTATGATCATTGACTTCAAATAAAATATTTATTACAATAAAATATAAGGTTTAACTTATCTTATTAATAAAAGGTAAAAGAGTACCTCGAAAAAGACAGTAGAGAGTTGAAATATAATTTTATGTTTATGTGTGCTGATAAACACAAAACAGTAGTATTGATATTAATTTACATTGGTTAAATAAACTGCTCTCCTGGTCTTCCTAAAATATATAGCTGAATTTTTATTTAAGCGAAAATAATTTTAATTTTTGCGGGACATTACTTTTTAAAGAAAACCTTTAAAAATTATTTAACTACTCGTGTATTTTTATTATCTTGGAATCATTTGTTTCTTAGATCATTACCTGTCTTTTATTCTAAATTTGTATATTTACCTACGTACAATGTAGGTAAGGAAACCAAGTTTTTTCTCATAAATAGGTGATTTGAAAGTAAGCCGAAATTAATCGGTGATTTGAATTTAATACTTAGTAGAGCCCTGCTGCAGTTATATTAGTAGTATAATTGTAGCACGAATGGGTCCGCTCGAAAGGGGAAGGACCACGCTCTCACAGAATACCAGCGTGAAATAGTAGCTTAATGCTGCTGTATTTCCTATGGTGAGTGTAGAGAACCGGAGACCCTTTTTACTGGAAACGAGGCATTCCATCTTAGTCCTCACGCGTAACAACGAATTTGCATTTAAATTCGTAATTGAAGATAGATGTAGATGACTATGGGCCACAGCAACCACTTACCGTCAGGCGGACTGTGTGCTCGTTTGTCACCCTGCCCTATAAAAAAATACAGGTAATTCTTTGGCAGTTGTTTATGAAAGACAATAAATATTGATTCAACATTCTACCTCCAGGTAAAAGTTGAATGAAGGATTTTGGGTGACAGTTCACCCATCGACTGTGAATTTCAGTGTTAAAGTGTTAAAATACTGTAATTGTCCTATTCAAAACCAGCGTCACATCTTCGTCCCCGGCGCCGATACCACGCAACTTCCTCTGAATGCAATTCTAAAAGAACAGTTTTGACGAACGTTCGACGAAGTAATGGATAAACATCCGCATTCGTTTAACTCACGGCGTTCATAGCACGCCTTTAACGCGAAACGGACGAGAAATAACAGACATGGTAGCATTTAATTCACGGAGTCTTTTTAATAGAATAAGGGTGACAAAGGAGCACACACACACCCTCGATTGATAACCATATTACAAATGTATTGTTAGCTCTGAGGACTAAGGTGTAATGACTCGTTACCGGTAAAATGTCTCCGGTTATCTGCACTCTGCACTCACCATACGCAACACAGCAGCATTAAGCTGCTATTCCACGATGGTAATCAGAGAGAGCGTGGTCCGTCCCCGGTCGAGTCGACCCATTCGTGCTACAATTTAGATGTTATAGCTGCAGTGTGGTACTACCACATGGTTTCTGATTATGTAGTACTTTTGTAAGTTTATTAGTGGTTAGAATATCTTAATAGTAACGGAATTGAAACACAAGTTAAAATATATATTTTAAGCCTTTTAAAATAAAACGTGAAAGTCAACTTCAAAGAACTAAAAAGAATAAAATAACTTCACATTCTGAAGTCAGCACTGACATAGTGTATAGAGGAAGTAATGCCCCGATTTCAGAATGTGAAACCATTTTATATTTTTAGTTATTTGATGTCGGCTTTTGCCACGTAGGAATTGAATTTTTGTTTTTTTTTCCTATTTATTTGATAATAATCTTGCAATATTTTAATTGCTATTTTACAGTACAGCCATCAACAAATATAATAATTGTTATGCCCAATTTTTATGTCATACTTCATAATATTGTGATACTCGTATATGCATTGAACCGCACTCCCCTTACAGTCATTTGTGGTCTAAATAGTTACATAAAAATTTAATTCCCCATTTTGCCACTCTTAGGGTCGGAGTTTTTTTTTTACATATGATACTACCTTTGAAGTATAACTTATTTAATAAAAAATCATCAAAATCGATTCACAGTTGACGAAGATATCGCGTAACATACATACTAAAAACATTGAGTCAGGAAGAGATGCCCTAGACGAAATTTCGACCGAATTGGCGATATATTTAAGATGGGCCGGGTTAGAAGTACCCTTAACCGACGAGCGTGTATGCGTATGAATATGGATGTAAGGGAGGCGAGAGAGGGGTGTCAGGATCCTGCTAAATAGAAGTCCTTATCTCTTCCCACCCCACTGGGTGACAGGCGTGAGTATTTTATGTAAAAAAATCGTGTAGTGACAAAAAAGTGGCGTAGTGTCTTAGCAATGAGTTGAAGCGCTGGGGGTCGCGGGTTCGAATCCCGTACGGAACAAGTATTTGTATGGCCTACAAGTAATTGTTGTGGGTCTGGATGTCTATCCTGTGCAATTTATGTTTGTTCACTGCCTCCACGATACAGGAGAAAACCCTTATGTTAAGAGGAACAGTTTTTTTTAAAAAGAAGAGAAAAAGGTGGTAAGTGACTGCAGCCTTTCCCGACAACTTTAGTCCAGGAAGAATCACTGTGTTGTCATCCTTAGCGATTAAGAAAAATGATAAATCGATGCAGTGACCAGTACACCAACATCTATTAACAATTCGAATTTTTATAAAAGGTTCAAAGGCTGAAGTGTTGTTGTTAAGGGTCACTGGTTAGATCACTCAGATATACTTTGAGAGCGTCAACCTTAACTGTCAAGTTCTCCTTATCGAAAATGAAAAAAAAACAGGGGCTGCCAAAATCGTTAGCCAACTCTCATATGTGAGAAAATTTTGCTAACACCGGTTTCTACAATTCACCAAATTAAGACTAAATATCATTTTTAAAAGAAACGAAAGTAAAATAGAAAACAATCAATCTAATATTACAACCAACTAAGAGCAAGCGTGAAACATGCTCCGGGTCACATTAAGTCTCCATTAACCTCCATAAATTCATCCTTTCGATGACAAGCACTATAATTAATGCCAGCATAAATCTGTCTGTGTACGTGGAGCGGACATTCACGGATTGGAATTTAAAATTAAAGATTAGGCTAAAGCTGAAAGTTAATACTTAAGATTTAGCCTGACACACATGCATACACACATCATATACATACATATGAATAACACACACACACAAAAACACACAATTGATTCCTTATTACTCCGAACCGTGTGATTGTATTTTTAACCTTTGGGAAATAGATTAATCCTTTATCCTCTATTATTAAGTTGTCATGTCGGATAAAGCTGCTGTTTCTAATAATGAATGACAAGAACCGGATATGTTTAGTGGAAACGATGTCCACCTCAGTCCTTAGAGACGAGGAGCTGCACTTTGCTTTATCATGAAATTACAAGTCTTTATTTTACGTAAGAAATTAAAAATGCGTTTCTCAACCATCATCGTATTTATTCTGTTCTAGATGAGAGTTCTACAGGTCATAGCATGCACTTAAGATCAGATTACGACTTTGCGCTGGTTTTTAATTATTTATGGCAATCATCATCATTACAGCCTTTCAAAAGTCCATTGAACATATGCCTTCATATGTAAATTGCCTCATGAAGGGATATGTTCCAGTTCAGTTGGCAGCCGCAGCGTAGTTTGTTATTTTTGGTTGTTAAAGAAGACGCTGCCGTCCATTTCCTGGTTTGATAGGTCTCCTCCATAGATTGTCTCGTAGGAAGAATATTTTACATAGGTACCTCTTGGCAAGCGTGTTGACAAATGTAGTTTGTTATTTTTAATTGTCTATAATTACGCTGCCGGCCATTTGCTGATTTGTTTTCTCTGTCGCCTCTTGCTACACGTACAGACCGATTTCCACTCGGACAAGTACAGTGGCGAGTTTAGTTACAGGGCAGTTGACAGTAAACGGTTAAGTGGCCAGTAGCGTTCAAACAATATTTTCGTGGCGAGTTTAGTTAAGGACATTCGTTCATATAGTTCTTTGGAATATGACATTTCAAGAGTACAGAATTTTTATTGTTTTCGTTAAGAATGGTTCTATGATTATGTCAAGAATTAAATTATATAGTCAGAGAAATATTACTAGTTGTTGTTAAAGAAGTTTTTAAGAATTTTCATGAGTGCAGCATCTCGAGCAGGTTCAATTTTATAATTTGAAACTTCTACTATTATATAAACATTCGTGTTCTAAATACTCCTGTACGAATTTATACGTGATATCTACCTTACATTTCATTAGTAAAACTCAATATAAAACGTATAAATACTCAATAAACAGTACCGTACAAACTTTGTGGCGAGTTTAATTATAAAAGTACAATTACACGTTTTGGCGCGTAAACGTTGCGTCCTGTTAACCTTATGCACTGAACTAAACTCGCTCGTTCACACGAGCGGCGAGTTTAGTTACTTTAGTTGCGGATGGCAGGAGACGCACGGGAGGGCAACACTTGGCACTTAACTCGCCGAAAAATAGCCCGGCCGGCTATCCCGTTTAGCTTAATTGTTAACTTGCTAGTTAACTCGCTAATTACCGTTCAGACGAGATTTTCTACTTAACTCGCCAGGTTCGCAAGTTAATTCGCTACCGTACTTGTCGAAGTGTAAATCCGTCTTACGGGACGATATGAAGCAGTGGATATTCTTACAGCGCCACTACACGAAAAATAATTTAGTTAAAAATAAGATAGTTACATAATTTTTATAACGTTGAATATTATAAATACATTCTTCTAGAAGCTTATGTCATTGGAGGACTTAAAAGGGCTGATGGTGAAAGCAACTGTGCGAAAACGCAACCTTAAGCGTTTATCTATTGAATGGAATTCTCACGTATAAAAAGGTTTGTAACTCTGTCCTGAGTCATTATAATCAGACCATAGGTTCGCTACCTCGATCGAACCATTTGTCATCAATGCCTATTTTGGTTAACTTAGGTTACACGTCACGTAGTTATTGAAGGGATTTTAACCCTGGCCGAAGCCATAATAGATCAAACTAAAGGTTGACTACCCCTGCCTCCACCAGACTATGACTTATGAATGCTCTATTCTGGTTAACGTAATTTTCACGTCATGAAATTATTGAAGGGAAATAATACGTCTAAAAAGGTTTATAAGCCTGACCGAAGCCATAATATATCAGACCATTGGTTCACTACCCCTGCCTTGATTAGACTATTGATCATCAATGCCTATTTTGGTTAGCGTACCTTTCACGTCATGTCGCATGCATGTTTGTGTCATGTAAGCCCAGGCAGACCAGCTTTGTACAAACCACGGTCTGAACCTGTAACCAGATAGTAGCGTCGGCCACCGAGCGTGACGAGCGTAACCGACACCGTCCAACGAGGAAAGTTGGTTTCCTTAAGGGGGAAATTCGATTTATGTAACTTTCCAGGCGTGAAGTTGTTACATGTAATGGATACACTTGAAGATTTTTACGTGAATGACGTCGGCAGACGGTCGCGGAAGTTAAGCAGCAGAAATTTTAGCTTAGTTTACTATACACAAACTTACATAGTAGGGACCATGTGGCTTAGTGGTCAGAGTACTTGATTAACGAGTTGAAAGTCCTAGGTTCCAATGACAGATGAGGAAATTTGTACAAAAAGTTATATAATTATTATCTTCTTATTTCTGAAATTGCAGCCTAACAGTGGACTTTATCAGTGGACTTCTGATAGATTATATCAATAATAAATGAATTAATTTTTACTTTTCCTAATGTTTTGGGAAGAAGAGGCAAATCTAGCCCCAGTTACTGATACGGAATTCCATCGTTCTCCAGTGATTACGCATCTTTAACTTTTCATGTAGAATGGATGAATTGCTTATATGCTGACCGTTATTTTAACACAAAGATGTCTGTTGTACGCTTGTGGATTTTCTTACTTTTACATATTCGCCGTGCTCATTTAATTTTTCCAAAATCTACTCTAAGCTTATTACTTGAAACTTTAATACTTCCCGTCCAGTTTGCCGTCGTTTCGTAGATCTATCCTTGCCATCCTCACCTGTTATCAACAACTCAACTTATCAACTTGTATTTTTATGTTTATTTATTATCTCTCTGCCATTCTTTGTGCACCACAGTGCGATTATACCGCCTATTGTACCTTTGACTTAAAGTGATAAAGACATCACGAGACTTACCAGCATCTTAAAATTGAGTACTTTTTGACTATTTGGGCATTAAGCAGATAAAAATCTACAAATGAACAAACAAGGCACCTACCTCTCTTCGAGCATCTCGTTGAAGGTCTTAGACTTGGCGCGCGGCTGGCTAGGCTCGCACTCCAGGCGGCGCACCTCCACGCACCGCTCGATGATGTGCTCCACTCGCTTCCGTCGGGACGACTTCCAATTGTCCAGGTTCTAGAAAATAAACGGTTTTGTTACAAATATATGATATGATACTCAATCAGTAGTACGAATATAGACTTTATTGTACAATAGTGCAGAAGTAAACATCGTAAAAACTGCATTAAAAAAATAAACGGATTGCGAATTGTCTTAAGACCTGTTAGAAATTGAAAGGGGACTACTGCGTAAAGAGCTCTTAAAGTATACTCGATATAAGAATTACAAATTTTGACGACTTTATGAAACATGGATTGAATTAATGGAAGCAGGTGGATTTGTGATCCACCTGCTGTCACACGTGTCACACGTGGTTGTCATAAAGTCATAGTTTAGAATCTGAAACAAGACTACAATCAGCAACCACTACAAGCAAAGGCATTTAAAGCTCAGTTGATGAATTACGGGAATATTGACAGTCTTAAAACCATTTCTAGTGCTGTTTCAAACAACATTCGAGGCATTCCATCTTAGTCATCACGGGTGACAACGCATCTACATCTACATTTTGATTCATAATCGAGGATAGATGTAGATGTCTATGGGCCACAGCAACCACTTCCATCACGTGGACTGTGTGCTCGTTTGTCACCCTATACTATGAAAAAAAAACATATTTAAACCATTTCTAAATGCTAGGAATCTCTTTCTAACTATGATTCCTTCTTTGTAGGTATCATCGTCTAACCAATTCCTATCGTAAAACAGCGCGTGCACTGCTGTTCCGGTCTGAAGAGTATAAAGAGCCAGAATAAGTACAGGTTGTGAGGCATTCCGTTCTAGTCCTTAGGAGAGTACTTTGCTTAGAGTTGGATAACGGTGTATGGACTGCAGTAGCCACCTACCATCAGTGGTGGTTTGTAATTTCTTTTGTTACTAGACCTTTATAAAAAAAAACTTATGTATTATTATGTCCACTTCCTACTAGCATTACAAGATTGTTCTATTACGATAGATAAGTGAAATTTTAGGTTACATACCATAAGTCTAAATAATAGATATAACAAGGTAGCCTTTTTAAACTCAAATAAATCAATCGCTTAGCCACCGCACTGTACGTTCTACATGGCGTGCGGATGAGCGGCGGCGCCTCGCCTAATAAGTTGGTAGAATATAAAAATATGGAATATATACCATTTTAAAGGCGACATCAAATTTCTACACAAGAATCTCTACCCTACTATCTATCCTTAACGTGTAGTGGCGTTGTAAGAATATCCACTACCTATATCATTCCATGGGTGTCGTAAAAGGCGTCAGATGGAAACAATTCAGGAGATAAATATGGAAAACAGTATGGAAAGAAATGTTCCCTACTATGAGACAATCCATGGGGGTGGCCTATGTTCAGCAGTGGACTCTAATAGGCTGGAATGGTAACAGGCATATCTTACAATATAAGTGATCGCTCGTTCTAAGGGACCGGAAATAGCCTTTAATGCGAATATTTGAAGCTCGCAACAGCACTTGATAAAGTTTCGCTACCGCGGACGCAATGCAATAATTACAAGATAAACTTCGCACATTATATGGCGGATATTAAGATAGTTGCTGGCAACGTTGAGCAACAGTTAGATTTGCGACACGAGTCCGCATCGTGCTGCAATGGATTTCTTTAGCCCAACCCATGATTTTATATATTATCAGGACATTTTAGATCGGGGATTATTTTATATAACAATGAAGAATAAGAAGAATAATAAATAATAATAACAAAAGAATACAGTCCTCCCGACGGTAGGTGGATGCTGTGGCCCATAACCTTTATCCCCGATTACGAATCAAATCCAGATGCGTTGTTACCCCTGAGGACCAAGATGGAAGGCTTCGCCCTCAGTAAAAAGGGTATCCGCTTCTATACACTCACCATACAGAGCACAGCAGCATTAAACCGTGATTTGATGCTGGGAATATGTGAGAGCCTGGTCCTTCCCCGGTCGAGCCAAACCAATCGTACTACAATCACAATGCAGCGTGGCTTCACTACACATAAAATAATTTTTTTTTTTATAGGATTGGGTGACAAACGAGCACACAGTCCACCTGATGGAAAGTGGTTGCTGTGGCCCATAGTC
>DWHP01003287.1:0-13546 GCA_018247895.1 Parnassius honrathi
ACTATTCCAGACAAGACACACCATCGACGACAATACGACACGTGTTTCGCCTCTACACGAGGCATCATCAGGTAATGCAGACTCTACGGTGGCTGACCGCTAAGTGAGCGTAAGTGACTTATCCCCACACCCCTTTCTGGGCCGGGGCTCTCTAATGCCAGCTCCTTCCATTTGATCGCATCCAGCGCAAAGCGGTTCGAATCGTCGGCGGCCGAGCTCTTTCCGATCGGCTTGACTCACTGGCACTGGGAAGAGATGTTGCATCTCTTTGCTATTTTATCGCATCCGCCGCGGGGAGTGCTCTGAGGAAATATTCGGACTTATTTCAGCTGCACAACTTCACCATCGCACATCGCGACAAAACTCGCGATACCGTCCATACTATCTGGATGACTGGCGGTCCACTACCATGCGACTTAAAAGAAGTTTTCTTCCTCGCACAACTTCCTTGTGGAATCGACTACCACCAGAGACCGTTTTCCTGACCGATAAGACTTAGGGACCTTCAAGAAAAGAGCCTACTCCTTCGCATCCGCAATTCCCTCTTGCCTTAATAGTTTGCCCCCTCTCCTATAAAAGAAATAGAAACTAAAAGATACAGTTGGACTACGCTTACTTTGCACTATTTACATGAAGCAGCCATGTCATATGTATAGGATAGCATATATTTGTATATAGTACGTGAGGGTAATATGGTTATCCGGTTAATATGGTCACTTTCCTATAACTCTATAACTACAGCCTTGTTTCCATAGAAGGCTTTGTGATACGATAGCTCTTCTTCGGTTAATCAAATAATAAAGTGTGAAATGGGCGATGCTTAATCGACGCCATTTTGACAGTTGACATTATAGTAAATATTTTAGTCGATTTTAGTATTGCGCAGTGTTAAAGTTAAAGTTACAGCCTATATACATCCTGGTATCCTTGATCATGATGGCTTACTGCTTACTGGAGTCCACGCAGAAGTGTTACATAAGAAGGCGAATGAGTACATTTAGGGTATATTTAAATAACAGAACACTAAAAGTACCTATTTGTGGAACCGTGAGCAGATGGTCTCTATCTGGATATATTAAATTATTGGTGTTTCGACTGACTCTGACTATAGTCCTGTGGGATATATAATGTGTGTAAACAGCATACCAAATGTTATATGTACGCTAACGATAAATGCATTATAAATACTTAGCGATACGAACCAAAACGCAATTCAGGAAGTAATGCGGCGCTACTTCGACAACGTATGTAATCCCGATTAGTTCATGCAAGTGATATAAACTCTATAAAGACCAGAAACAAACACCAACTAGTGATATTAGTTTCCTGACTCCACAGAGTCAGTAATTCATTTATGGGGCGAAGTATACGCTAAGTCCTAGAAAATATACAAGGTCTCTCTTTTACCAAGTTTAAATATTTAAAGTTAAAGTTACAGTCTATATACGTACCACTCCTGGGCATAGGCTTCCGCTCATTTTTGAGAGGGTTTTAAGGCAAGGAATTGTCCGCCGCGCTGCCCCAGTGCGTGCTGGCGAACTTCACGTCTTCGAAATATTTTTTTCTTATTTCTCATACGTGCGGATGAGGAACACGATGTTTAGCTTCACCGAAGAGCTCGTAGTAAATCAGTACTTAAAGCTACAATTAACAATTTTATTTGTGCCGGCAGCGATCGAACCCAGTGTGCTCGCGACTGTGAAATTTACAGCGAGCATCAACCATCCGAGCTACCACGGCTATAGTTACGGCTATGGTTTTCGGTAAATACCTAATTAAATAAAACTGTATAAAAAGGGCTCTTATAATATGAAATATATATACATGTTTGATAATAGTAGTATCTGAATTTCGGTCAGCCGCCCTCAACGAAGACTGGCCATCGGCGCAGGACAGTATGCGCAAGGACATGTGCACTCTCTACGTATTCCCTCACTCTCATAGTCCGATGGGACGGTAAACCGACACGATCGCAGAGAGATCATGAACAGGACCAACGGCTTTACGTGCTTCCGTGGCACGGGGGTGAGACACCGCCAACTTCCAGATTCCGGACGGATACTAGATTTTCTTGTCGGAAAAACTCAATTAATTATTTATTTTTGTGCCCGAGCTGCAATTTGAACCCGGCATCTCATGATCGGCAGTAATATTTGCAACCACTAGACCGTCAAGGCAGTAATAATAACCCGTGGGAATTAGGTGGTCTCTTCCAAGCTGTTTCTTAAACAAGCTTTGTATCTCGTGAATCTACATTCAGTAATATGTAACAAATTACGATTAATTTACTGTAAGTTACAAAATTTGATGTTTATAGTTTGTATAAAATTAATTCTTATAATGTGTAATAAAGTGCGTACATATTAATGGACGTACTTTATTACGTGTTATTACGCGTAAGTTAAATATTTGCTAATGAGAACTCTAAAACTTATTGTAAAAAAACATGAACTCAATTTCAAAATGCACGCAGTATTCTACACTGCGTGCAGTATTAGAAGTAAAAAAATCGAAAAATTTATGAATATAAATACCTTTCGTTCGTGACGTTCTCATCGTCATCAGCCTGCGACAGTCCACTACCGTCTTCGGCCACACGAATCCAGTTTCAACCGGCCACCTTGCACAGATCGTCGCTCAAGGGGCGTCCCATACTTCGTTTGCCTGGAAGCGGTCTCCACTCCACAACACGTCTACTCCATCGGTTGTCACTTCTGCGACAGAAATGACCAGATCGTTGCCAGTTCAGCTTACAAACACAATAATCTTGGTTCTCCGGTGGATTTCTTCATTACGATACGAGCATAGCTCTTCCCATCGCTCGCTGAGTGACTTTGATCTTCTGAGGTAGCCGTAACGTCAGTGCGTTCACGTTTCGACACCGTAAGTAAACAGTTCTATGATGAGCTTATTAAGATATTTGGACCTTGTCAGTGTACAGAGAACCTCGGCAGATTAGCCCCTACAAGCAGCACCTGTTGACAAGTATGACACATTTGGCATCACCCTCCTAATCCATACTTAAGAAAAAAAGACGACCCAGCACAGGACCTATACTGCTATAAGCAGAAAATTATCCGAATTTGGGATTTTACAAACTTTTCATAGCTCCGACAATATAAAGGTTATCGTTTATCCATCTTTTTTAAATTCAGAAGACATCCCCGTCATTTTTTCATGTCAAGATGTTTGACGCTTTTTGTATGTATTGCTATTTATGAAATATACGAGGGGAGGTCAAAAAGTTCGTGGAATGGCGGGGTTGGCGCGGGTGCGTTTACCCATTCAGGTATGCGCTAGTTGGGGGCCTCATTGTTAGTATATATACCAAGTTTTAAAAAATGCCTAAAAATTACTATACTATATAATTAGCTGGCAGATAGTCGATTGCTGGCATAGCTTGAATTTTTGTCAGGTCAGGGTATTTTTACATCTATGTCACGGCAGTTAGAACTTATAGAATGTATTATAGAATGAAGTAATAATCATGGTCTTCACAATTTTTTTATAGAATAAGCGTGACAAATGCGCAAACAGTCCAGCTGATGGTAAAGTGGATGTCGTAGCCCATAGACATCTACATTTATAATAATAATAGTAATAATATTTAATCAGACTTTGTCCATAAAGATGTTGGTAGAACTTGTGTTAGTACTTAACTTTGATTTTTTAACTTAATAAATCTATCATCGCTCCTACATAACAAATATCTTATTTATTTAATTTTATTTAATTTTATACGTAGGCTCAACCAGTGCTTCATAATAGTAGAATCCCACCTATCAGCAAGTGTACTCAGGATGCTGTTGGTAGAGGTACGTAGTCGACTCAGTAATGAAGCAGGCCTTTTACGTATAATGGCATGAAAGCCATCCGTGTGTGCCTCAGCGCACATGGCAGAGGCACTACAATAGCGCGGCAATCCTAACAGAACCCTGAACGCATTATTCTATTGTACATCTATCCTCGATTAAGAATCAAAACGCAGATGCGTTGTCACCCGTGAGGACTAAGATGGAATGCCTCGTTTCCAGTTAAAAAGGGTCTCCGGATCTCTACACTCACCATACAAAACACGGCAGTGTTAAGCTGCTATTTTACGTTGGTATTCGGTGAGAGCATGGTCCGACCCATTCGTGCTACAACCATAATATAGCTGCATCGTGGTCTACCACGTATAACTAGTACACTGTAGCTAGTATCACCCGAAAACAGCTGGCCACACCAACTTTAAGCCATCAATATATCGAATACACCTAAGTTTAATGAACCGCAATCAGCTGTACCCAGTTGTAGTTGGCTATACCTATGTATAACCGCACCTCGGCCTTTGGTCGTAACATATGACACGAGACAGTATAAAAATCTTTTAGAGGCCGTGCAATCATTCTGGTCTTTCCCATTTTCGTCTCTAACACCCACATATATGGTCATGAATCATGACATTTATAAACATTTAATTCAGCGATCGGTTAACCGATTTACATGCATACATAATCCCCAGGTGACAAATCCGCATCTTGGAGGATTGGTGGAGGTGTCTATGGGTCACAGAATTCACCTACCATGAGGTGGACCGTGTGCTCGATTGTCATCCTTAATTATTATAAAACAATGAAGGAATTTCATTGTACATCAGCCTGCGACAGTCCACTGCCAGACATAGGCCTCTCTCAAGGTGCACAACTATACTCGGTCTTCAGCTACACGCATCCAGTTTCTACCAGCCACCTTACGCAGATCGTCGCTCCATCTAGTCAGGGGGCGACACTACGTTTCCCTAGCCGCGGTCTCCGCTTCATATCACGTCAACTCCACTGGTTGTCACTTCTACCGCAGACAACCGATTGCATTCTGAAATGTGATGAAATTTTAACCAATATTTATACCGATTTTTGTACTGGGATTTTTGCATCCGCTGTATTCGTAGTTTGTAACAATAACCGCATGACGCGATTTAAACGGAAATGTATGAAACTGATACGAATTTTATAACCATGCGTCATTTTTCTTTCACCGCTATATAATAGTTTTAAGGTTGAGATGTTTATCATTGTAATGAGTACATTAACAAAGAAACGATGAACTAGATTGTAATGATCTAAAAGACCTCTTTTTTACAACTTATACTTATTTGTATAATTTCATTCGTTTTCTTATTATTATAACAAATGTTGTATACATTTTCAAATAATAAAATTACTTAAGTTTTAAGCAACTTTTATTTAGATAAATCTTTTGTAAAAAAAGTTTCATTAAAGTTATTGTAATATGTATACCATATAAATACAATCAGGAATGTACCTTTTAATATAAGTATTTCCATTTGGTTTTTTTTCAAAATTCAACTAACACTTTAGGGAGTTCTGAGCAGACGTAGGAACTGACATTATGTACATACATAAAAAATATTACTCTACCTTGGGTTTTATCAGAATCTGTTGAAATGGCGTTAGCAATGCGATTGAGTAACTGGCGGAAATCGTTGCCAGTCGTGGGATTCACTCCGGAATTGCTTTGTCAACCATGAATGATTCGTTCGTTTGAGCTGGTACACTTAAAAGTATTGATAGTTCATTCGTCTCTTTTTGAATGTTCCGGTACAACCAATCACAAACAATTGACGGAACTTTGTTAACTCATGATTGGTGTGAATTTTGAATGAGTCGAAAACCAACCGAATCCCGAATGATCTGCATGAATTGTTTTTAGTGTAGTGTACCGGAGCCCGAAATAATCCATTTGAATTATCGATCCGAATGTATCGGTACGCGTGACGTAATACATGCACCACAATGATTCGTTCACGAGAAATGAATGATTGATACATATCTACTTTGGCATTATAACATTTTTAGCCAACTCAAATAAGGGGGTGGGGGGATTCTCAACGATGGCTTAGTATCTTACGTTCACCAGATGTCGCTGGTTTGGACTAAGGTGAACTTATTTGTTACGCAGATGGTCACACAGTGTATCATCATTGTAAAGAAAATGTTAAGTTAATCGGTTTCTATTTATGAAATCGCAGCGGAACCAAACTTAAACGTCAAAACGAAGCCAACCAAGACTCCCACCCGAGTTACCAGAGTTACTTAATCACATTCCAGTATATAACATTATAATTCTAATTGTACGTGGTAGAGCCATATTGCTACTACACCTACATATTGTAAGTTACGTGTGAGTAACATGGTCACTTTCAGCTTTGCCGTCCTATAAAACCAAAACTAGGAGGAGGACAGTAACAAAAACTCAAAGTCGTATACTACAACTAATATATTAAGAAAAGAAAACAGCAAACAAGTTTTGCTAATAATTAGGTACACTTCGAAAATTCAACTTAAAAAAAAAACTTACTACACTACACAATACTAAAATCGACCAAAATATTTATTATAATATCAACTGTCAAAATGGCGTCGATAAAGCAGTGCCCTTTTGACCCTTTAATAAATAATTGACTGAACAAGAGCTGCCGTATCACAGCGCCATCTATGCAAACAAGGCTGTAGTTTTTGAGTTGTAAGAAAGTGACCATATTACTCCCACGCATATTTGTATATATTTGTAGCACGAATGGGTCGGCTCGACCGGAGAAAGACCACGCTCTCACAGAATGCCAGCATGAAATAGCAGCGTAATACTGCTGCGTTTCGTATAGTGGGTGAAGATAACTGGAAATACTTTTCACTGGAATCGAAGCATTCCATCTTAGTTCTCAGTGGTGACAACACATTTGCATTTTGGTCTTTAATTGAGGATAAATGCAGATCTCTATGAGCCACAGTATTCCATACCATCTGAAGGACTGTGCGCTCGTTTGTCACCATTAATCTATAAAAATATATATAAGTGTTTACAGCCTGGCAGTGTTTACAATAACCGCAAACATAGCTTAAAATAATTAAAAAATTGCGTTTGCTAAACTGCCCAAATATCCCCTGTGAGGCGATCTGTAATGCTCATGTTTAACAATGATCTTATAATACTTCAATGAATGAATGCATACCATTCATTCATTGAAGTATTATAAGATGTCGCAATCAATATTTCACTGCACGCATAACTTACAACGTCGTCGAACCGGAATACCGAGTGGAGGCTTCAAGTAAACTTGTTCAATATTCATCGACGTGTTTGGACACGCATGGAAAAGCGGCCTAAAGCTAACGGTGCGTATGCTAATAGGCCAGCCAAGTGTCACGACGTTTATGGTGTCTTCTTAGTATTTGAAAATTGTCTATATTTATCATTTTGACCGTGCGATGGCGTAAGAATAGCCTACCGCCATATGTTACTACCCCATGCGTGCCGAAAGAGGCGTCAGAGGGAAACAAGCCAGAAGAAAAGCTGCAGCATTTTGTAAGTGGTAGAGCCATGCTGCAGCTATATTAGTAGAATAATTGTAGCACGAATGGGTCAACTCGACCGGGTAAGCACTACGCTCTCACAGAATACCAGCACCAGCGTAAAACAGCACCTTAATGCTGCTGTGTTTCTTATGGCGAGTTAGAGAACCGGAGACCCCTTTTAGTGAAAACGAGACATTCCATCTTAGTCCTCACGGGTGACAACGGATCTGCATTTAGATTCGTAGTCGGGGATAGATGTAAATATAATCTATAGGTCACAGCAACTTAACATCAAATGTACTCTGTGCTCGTTTATCACCCTTATTCTATAAAAAATAAATCTTTCTAATCACAATTAGAAAATAAAAAATCTCCAAATGTGGCACATCCCCTATGATACAATCTAAGAAGAAAACCTATATATTTGGTAATGGTTTTTGAGTCATGAATTTATTAATTTATTTATTTAAACTATGTTCCATAAAAAGCTAAAAGTTTACTAAAAAGAAAAAAAAATACAGTAAATCAAGTCGTTTCAGCTACAGAGAATGCCGAAGAAATAAAAATACCTATATATATGTACAAACACTCGATAAACATTAACCCCTTCTGATTCCAGTCGGGTAAAAAAGGTGTTTCTCCTGTCGGACTTCGACTACACGGACTATTTCCAAAAAAAACATTCGTAATCCATCAACTACGCAAGAGATACTAGCGTTTGCTAAAATACATTGTTTTTAGGAAGACACCGTTGCCTAACTCCTGGTTCGATTTTCTTTGTCTTTAGTTAATATATACTATACTATAATACGCCACTACCACGTTAGGTTATTCACTGAAGGAAAATGTTACAATTATAAATACGTGTTTTACGTAAGTGTTTATTTTCCTTTATTGATATGGATCATTCATTACAAACCACGAGTTGTCAGCGGCGCGCTAGAGCGTCGAGTCCATGTAAAAATTAGTCAGCTAATGGCATTCCCAAGTTCAAAAGCGGGCAAATATTAGTTGTCACTAAGTGATAAACGGTGAAAAACGGTTTGCCAACATGCACTATGGTGCATCATGCATTTTAAAATAGACATAAGAGTAACATCATTAAGTAGTAAAAAGTTAAAGTTAAGTTAAAGTTACAGCCTATATACGTCGCACCGCTGGGCACAGGCCTCCCCTCATGTCTGAAAGGGGTTTAGGGCAAGGATGTGACCGCCGCGCTGCCCCAATGCGTGTTGGCGGATTTTACATGTCTTCGAAACCTTTTCTTTTCTTATTTCTCAAACGTGAGGTTTCCTCACGATGTTTTCCTTCGCCACCGAGCACGTGGTAAATTAGCATTTAAAAACTCAGGTTTCTCGCGTACTGTGAAATTTACAGCGAGCGCTAACCATCTGAGCTACCACGTAGTAGTAGCACAGTATAATAAAATTTATATACTGTGTTAGAAGGCAGTAACTTTTGTCCGCGACTTAGGTCACATGAAATTCGTCCAAATTAACGGAATAATTATTTTCCTTACCTACGTTTACTTACTTCACATAACTTTCACTAATTTTAAGTACATTATTGCTTTAACTTCGCCCCTTCCCTACAACCCTAAACTTAACAGAATATAAAAAGCACAAGTACCATACCGTGCGTAAGGTACTGCTACGCCAAATTTTCTTTAAGCGTTAGAGCCTTGTTAGAGTACAAAATAAAAAGAGCAGTTGTTTATTTTGTGTTCAGAGATTAGAGAGCATCATCAAAAACTTTCACATTTATAATATTTAAAGGCCTTAAGAATGATGAATTAATAAATGCTTTGTTGATTTTTTCAATTCAACTTATTCCCATTTTTAAGTACATACGGAAGATGGGTAGAAGATGATGTCTATACGTGGCAGAGCCACGCTGCAGCTATATATAATACTAATTGTAGCACGAATAGGTCGGCTCGACCGAGGCAGGATCACGCCCTCACAGAATTACAGCGTAAAATAGGAGCTGTAATTCCTACGGTGAGTGTAGAGATTCGGAGACCCTTTTTTACCAGAAACGAGTCATCGCAATCGACAATGCATCTGCTTTTCGATTCTTAATCTAGGATAAAAGTAGATGTCTATGGGTCGCAACATCCACTTGCCATCAGGTGTACTGTGTGCTCGTTTGTCACCCTTATTCTACAAAAAGAAATTAATTATACCTAGCACAACCTGAGCCATCTGCAAATTTTGTAGGGTCCAAGTAATTTAATTTTCTGTTTAGTATAGTATAAAATAAGATAAAAAAATATTGGGTGATGCTTTAAGCGTTATGTTACGGTCTCGATGGTCACGTAGGCACCCAATGACTGTGGTTTGTATGACATCTAATGTAATACCGGGAATATCAATTGCAATGAGTAATTAATAGGAAATATTTTCCTTTCACGTACCGAGTACGGTACACTATGTGCTGATAGTCGTAAGAAGCCTTAGTGTTGGACCAGTGGTAGAAAATTCATCCAAAACTGACTCCAAACTTCACAAGATCATGTGATGGGATACAACATGGATATTTTTTAAGCACATTAACATTACATTCACATTCGAGAAGTTACGACACATCTCTTCAGGTATACTTCAAAACCGAAAAACTGGATTGATCAGTGCGTGTTGCCAGTGATGACTTAAGGATCTGAGACGTGGTCCTTCACTGCTGGTCGTATAAGGACGCTCAAGGTCGCTCAGCGAGCTATGGATAGGGCTATGTTCGGGGTTTCTCTGCGTGGTAAACTTAGAAATGAGGATATCCGCAGTAGAACTAGGGTAACCAACGTAGTTCAATGGATTAGTAAGCTGAAGTGGCAATGGGCCGGCCATATAGCTCGAAGAACTGACAGCCGATGGGGAAAAACCGAGGTTCTCGAGTGGAAGCCTCGTACGGGTAAGCGTAGAGTAAGGTGAACCCCCACTAGATACAGGTGCAGATGGCTCAGGATCGTAGTTTGTGGCATCCCTTGGGGGAGGTCTATGTTCAGCGGTGGACTTGTGAAGGGCTGTAATGATGAAGATAATAATGAAGTACAGTAAACTTCTTTGACTACGCTGTTGGTCTCGTGGTCCTCAACTCACCTGCTGCTTATGAGGTCCCGGGTCAGGTCAACATAAATCAATTTTTGAGTTTTTTTGACAAGAAATTCTCAGCAGCCTGGAGTCAGAAAGATAGCGGTGATTCAGCCTCGTGCCTCGGAAAACACTTAAAGCCGTTGGTCCTGCGCCCGATCTCTTTCCGATCATATCGGATTACCGTTCCATCGGAATACAAAAGTGAGATTAGTATGAGTTTTAATACGTAGTAGAGCCACGCTGCGGATATATTATGGTGGTAGCACTAAAGGGTCGGCGCGAACGGGGAAGAACCACGCTCTCACAGAATACCAGCGTAAAATAGTAGCTTAATGCTGCTGTGTTTCGTATGGTGAGGGTAAAGAACCGAAAACCCGTTTTATTGAAAGCGAGGCATTCTTTCTAAGTCTTCAAGGATGACAACGCATCTGCGTTTTGATTCTTAATCGAGGTTGAATGTGGGTGTCTATGGGTCACAGCATCCACTTACCATCAGGTGGACTGTGTGCTCGTTTGTCACACTAATTCTATATAAAAAAGAGAGAATAGAGAGTGCACTTGAGCTTGCATACATTCGGACACTAATCCTATCCCTCGCAGATGGCTAGTTTTTCCATCATTGAGACATTCTATACTATTCTATTCAGTTCCAACGAACTAGGTGATGCTGACTACTGTATGTTCTCGTATGGTTATTAACCATACGAGAACATACAGTAGTTGATATGACATTAAAAATATTATAAAAACATCACCGTCATTGAAATAGTATTACTACTTTTTGTTTTCATTTGTCAAAATCCATTTTCCTCGTTTCAAGAAATCTTTTTCACCTTGAAACTCGAATAGATAAGTCTTAAAGTATCGAGCAGTGCGTAATACTTTGATATCCGATATCAACAAGTCGTATCCGCACTACGATAAGATTCAATCATCATTTCTCGAGAAATAATAACCATAACGCTATGAACGGGAAAGAATACGAAGTTGTCTTTCACCAAGTTATTTTTTTTTTATTGAACAAGGAATATTAATAAGGGTTTTATAAGATTATTAACAGGCTGGTAATAAAATGTTTTGTATAAAAAATTGTAAAATGTTTCTTTGACAAAAAAGTGCCGCTAATAACTTATACCTACTTTTACGTGGTAGAGCCACGCTGCGGATGATTGTAACACGAATGGGTCGGTTCGACCGGGGAGGAGCACCCTCTCGCAGAATACCAGCGTAAAATAGCACCTCAATGCTGCTGCGTTTTGTAGAGAACCGGAGACCCTTCTTACTGGAAACGATGCAATCCATCTTAGTCCTCAGGGATGACAACGCATCTACATTTTGATTCTTATTTCAGGATAAATTTCTATGGGATTATATGCTCGTATGTTGCCCTTTATTCTATAAAAAAACCGAAATGGCTATACGTTGTCACTCATGAACAAAGTGTAACGGGTTCGCTACAATCACTATATTGATACAGCATAGGTAGGCATAAGGTAATCGATGGTAATCGGTGCATTACTGGTCCTTCCACAATTAGGCGGAGGGATGAATTCGCCACTTGCAACTTGTCTTTGTCACGAACCAGGAGTACCAAATCAAAGAAAGAAATAAAAATAATATTTGTTTCGCCACATTATGACAACGTCATGTACATATTTACCATAGTATGTTACACAATACTTATATAACATGCGGAACTGTAACATACACTACAATAAAACGTAGTGATTTTACTCTTTGGGCACAAGGACACTAGGACAAAATATTATTTCGTAATGGCGATTGTTGTATATTATCTATGATTGGGGATTAGGGCCATACTCGTGACGGACGATGAAGCAAAAAAGTTAAGTTCTACGGGGAAATTCGTAGACACACTGTCTAGGGGGTAATTAGTGTAAAATAACATATAATATGAAAGGCAAATATTGAAAGGAAGGAAAATTAAATTGATTTCGAGTGAACCTTGACCTATAATGATTTTTATAAATTGAAATAAAACAGCGTTATGCGTTAAACAATAAACGGAAAAGGTAAAAATATTAAGCATGTTTAAGTCCTGTATGGACTCGCTGACAATGAAATTAAATGATTCACTTTTTTGTTTTATATTGAACAGTTTCGTTGCTATAAAGGCAAAGTGAATCGAACATAATGAAATAATGATAGCTAGTAAATCTTTCGCCGTTTTGTTTTCTTGTAAAAAAATAATACAAGCTGATTAATTAATAACTTACAATCGATGCAAAAGCTTTAACATTATTAAGCTTTAACATTAGTTAGCTTTAATATCATTTACGGGAGTCATTCCCGTGTGTTATATAAAATGTATGAATTGATGGTGGTGCTTTCAAATAGAAATAAAAACATCGTAACCCAGGAGTTATTACACCGTCTATCAATATAATTCGTGTGATCTGCGTTAGAAGATGGGTAGAACGTATCCTTCTTTTTTCACACATTTTAAATGATTTTGTAAACCGTTGTTAATATCCCTGCCAAATGCCACTTGACGGTGTTAAGTTATTTTCACAGGCACTCCTATGCTATCTGCCCCTCCCCTTCCATGACCAGCTTCAGAAAATGAACACATGTTATGATCTAGTTTTAATTATTTACTAAGAAAATTCAGTAGGTAGAAGTTTGTATTCTGCCGGTATTAAGATGAAGGGCTGTCGGAATTTAAGTATATGACTTGTCAGTGGATGGAGTGGAGGTGAGCCATAATTCCTGCAGGTTCATAGGAATTATTATCTGATATGCTGCAAAATTATTGTGATTTACGGGCTTAAATGTGTTCCTCCAATTTGTTACTTCTTACTTACTTATTTATAAATTAAATGCAAAAATTAAAAGGTAATATAGCCGATAAAACGTAAAATGTAATAAACAAATTATACAATATTTTGATATTTATTTATTTGTTAACGAATATCTTAAAAACCAATCGAAGTATCCGACCAAAACGCTTACAAGATTTGAGTAAGTACATACAAAACATAATCTCATAAAATTATAAATTTTCACTGGCAACCTATAACAACCAAGTTGAATTTTTATTACATTATTTATGTCAATTGATTAAATAATAATATCTAGATC